>CAUZXS010001670.1:22500-40000 GCA_963585895.1 Sepioteuthis lessoniana | reverse complement strand
TGTGCTTCACTCTACTCCAGATAAATGCACCAGTAACATTTCTTAATTCGAATTATAGAAAGTAATCAAAATATTAGGAATGTCACGTTTTTATGTCTTTTATACGACGTTCGAAACTCAATTTTTAATATCTTTTTTCATAACTTATCGCATTAAGAAGAGAAGAATAAAATATGCACACACACACACACACACATTATATATATATATTTATATATATATATATATATATATATATACTATATATATATATATATATATAGTATATATATATATATACTCACGTCTTTGGCTTAAAATCAACGTGTCCTCCCCGATCACTGTCTGTTTTCATTGAAGTATCTTCAGCTCTGTCTCAAATCAAAGTGTCTTACTTGACGTATCTGGAACTTTCATTATTCCATCCATATAATTGAAGTTTAATCAAATCGAGTTACGACATTTATCATAGAAAATACGCAGTAAATGATCTATTTTAGCATTAGCTTTGTTTAATTTTATTATTACTTATTATCATTAACTTTACTTGCTATCATTTAATTAAAAACGGTCTTCGGGCTTCGGTTGCTTTTAAACGCAAAGTCGAGTCATATCCGATTTGTAGAAATTATTATTAACGGAAAATAAAGAAGTGGAAGTGCTCAGTCATTAGCATTTAATATTTGTCTATCTTGAGAAATATAATGATCGGAATCAGTGCGTCCGCAGAGCGCACACTATTTGAGAAATTTTGAAGACCGCGTTTATAATCTAAGAGTGAGGATCACTATTAAATGCTTTTCTGAGCTAAGATTATTCTGATTGATTCTACAACCAGTCAGTTTATGAGGTTTTTCTTTAACTCTTTTTTCTGAAAAGGAGAATGTTATTTTGGTCAAGAAAGGAGTAAGTTCATTTAGTTAATATGTATAAGATATTTACATCTTATACATTATTGTTAGACAAATAATCGATCTATAATTTTTATTGCTTTTGTTTCATGTGTTTTTTGGTAACAGTAATGCAAGCCCTTCAACTATCCAGGTCGGTGGAGGAGGTTTGTTCTGGGTTTCGCATTTTGTTTGATAGTAAGTTTACAAAGGGTACTGATGTTAGAAAGCAGAGCCAGATATTTTGTCACATGCGAGAGATTTCCATCTATGGAAATTTGGTTAATGCTTATTCGAGTTCACTGGTTGTTATAGTGTCCTATTGTTGTTATCTTATGTGGCTTACCTTTTCTTCCTCTCTTCTGATACAATTACTATTCTCTTTAAATTTATCAATCGCCCAGATATTTTCCAGACGTTTTCTGTTATTCATTTCAGGTGGTTTCTTTATCGTTATTGTTTGTTTGACAGACCATCTATAGAACTTATAATCTGTTTGAAAATATTTGATCAGGTCATAGAATTTCTTTATTTTCTCATATCTTTATATTCTTTGTGTTTTCTTTGACATGTATCCTTCGTTTGATTACTCCTTTGACATTTATTATTATAATTAGTATTATTATTTACTCATTAGAGTTTTTCATATCAGCGTTAGCTGATGGGTTTTCACTGGAGTTTGAGTGACAGCAAGTCTCCTCAAGTCTCTAGGACTCTTCTCAGTATTCTGGCCGTTCTCAATAATGTAGTAGTTTGGATGGTCTCTACTCGTCCGTCAACTTCCAAGTCCTCCAGTTCCTTTAGTAATCTTTTAGTTACTGTTCCAAACCCTCCAATTACAATTGGTATAATTGTCACCTGCATGTTCCATAGTTTTTTCAATTTCTTAGCAAGGTCGAGGTACTTATCCTTCTTTTCACATTCTTTCAGTTTTATTCTGTGGTCAGCCGGGACAGCAAAGTCGACAATTTTGCAAGTTCTCTCTTTTTTTTGTTGATTATTATTAGGTCTGGTCTTCTGGCCGAGATTAGGTTATCCATGTGTATGTCAAAGTCCCATAGGAGTTTATGTGTGTTATTTTCTAGGACAGGTGCTGGGTTGTGAATATACCATTTGTTTGTATGGTCAAATTTAAATTTCTTACACATCTCCCAGTGGATTACCTTGCCGACCCAGTTCTGTCTAGTCTTATATTCCTTCTGCGCTAATTTGCTGCATTTGCTTATTATGTGATTGATGGTTTCATCTCTGTCACTGCATAGCCTATATTTGCAATTGTGCTGCGTCTTATCTATTCTCGCTTTGATATGATTGGTTCTAATGGCGTTGTTTTTTGTACTGCTATTAGGAGAGATTCTGCTTCTTACTAAAAATTTCCTTTTCTTAGCCATGTCCAGGTTTTGTCGTGTGAAATGTTGTTTATTAGTCGTTTAAAACGCCCGTAGAGTTGTTTTCCTTCCCATTTTTGTTTCCTACTTATTGTCATTCTGTTGTCCATCGTGTTATCAGTATCGTTTCTGATGGCTGTAACGAGTCCTCCATCGTGTTTTTGTATATAGTCTTCGACTCGTTGAATCGATGCATCAACGCTGTCTTCAATGCTGACAAGTCCTCTTCCTCCCTCTTTTCTTGAAACATATAGTCTGTCAACGTCGTCTCAGGGATGTAATGCCTTATGCATTGACATTAGTTTTCTTGTTCTTTGGTTCATTTGTTTAAATTCGTCTCTGGTCCACTTGAGAAAGGTTCCGAATTTATCTAACGGGTGGTACAGCCCAGGTATTTATTCCTTTGATAAAGTTTCAGCTACAGAGTTTTGTCTCGAGTAGTTTTCTAGTTCTCCTGAGATATTCTTCTTGAATTTTGTCTCTCATTTCCACTTGTTTGATGGTGTCAGCCTCCAAGATGCCCAAGCATTTGCAGGTTTCGTTTTCTGCGAGTGTTCTAATCTTGTCTTAATTTGGTAGTTCCATTCCGTCAGTTAGATGTCGTTTGCCCCTTTTCATTACAAGCATGGCACATTTTTCTATGCCAAATTCCATTACTATGTCCTGACTGTATATTCTAACTGTGTGTATTAGTTTCTAGTTCTTTTTCATTTTTTACAAATAGTTTGATGTTACCCATGTATTTTAATGATTGATTTTTTCCTGCAATCTACTAAGTTTGTATCTGGCTATGCATTTTCTGAGTATGTAGTTAAGTGGCATCATGGCAATTATGAATAGTAAGGGTGATAAAGCATCTCCTTGGAAAATACCTCTTTGGATCTTTGCTTCAGCTAAGCTTCTTCCTCCTGCTGTCAATTCCACTCTCCAGGTTTTCATGGTTTTGTCGATGAAGTTTACGACTTCATGTGATATTTTGTACATTTTGAGGTTGTTTATTATCCTGCTATGCCGAACCATATCATATGCCTTTTTGTAGTCAATCCAGGCCATATCTAGGTCTTTCTGTCTGGTTTTGCTCTCATTTAAAATGTGTTGATCTATGTAAAGTAATTCTGCTGTACCTCTGCATCTTTTTGCAGTATCCTTTCTGTTCGTCAGGGAACAAACTGCGGCTTGTTGTTGTTGTTGTATTCACTTCCTATTTATTGTCTTTATCATTATCATTATTAATATTTTTCATTATCATTATTTATGATAATCTTTATTATCTTTTTAATCGAAATCATTATTTCTCAATTAACATCCTTAACTTAATAATTATCAAAATGATTCTGATTTGATTATTGTTATCATTATTATCGTAATGATTTTTATCGATCTTAATCCGAATGTTATTGGTAATTAAAATATTGATTAGTACTGGCATTATTTTCGTTGATAAAAAAGAAATGAAGCCATGAACATTAAAAATATTGGCACCATACTCTACATACACCTTCAGAAGATGTTTATTCTCTTATGTTGAAATCCTTGAACGTCTTTAAATGGTAATGTCTTAACCTTCTTTCCAGGTGATATATAATCATTCTATCTTTACACATTAAAATAAAAATTAAGATATGAATACTTTCTGGACTGCAGAAAAAAAAAGAATGGTTAAAATCTATAAAGGAAAAATCATCTTAAAATCGCAAAAACATTCCATTCAATGTCTCGAGAGAAAGTCATTTTCATGGAACACCTAAATCACTGACAATGTCCTACGATAAACATTACTTGTTCAAAAGCCAAGAGAAAATGAAGAGCCCTAAGACGACATACCAATAAGATTTTACGGTTAATATTGCAATATCGAATTAAGTTAGGTACAAGTACTGGTTATCTACGATGCTTAGTTAAACATTATCCTATCAGATATCTCAAACTTGCATACAAGAAAGACACAGAAGGCATTTTTTTAGCCATTTTTAGCAAAAATACAGTGTCTTTTCTATGTCATCAACTATTCCCCTCAAATGTGTGCAGAAAAATAAATATCTCTCGTGTAAAATAAAGTATTTTTTCAATATTTTCTTAATCGTACAGTAGTTATTTTTGTCCTTTCTTAGGGAAAAACGTGATTGTATATGCCATCAAATATGATAATGTTCATTTGAAAAGTGAAGATTTTCTCAAATCATTCGGGAATGACGTAACTACATTACTCTTTATAGCACTGTTGAAAGCTCGTCATTTGAGCGCAACTAGAATTATAGAAGAATAATAATATTTCCCACGTCAAAATTATTTCTCAAGAAGCAATACAGATTAAGTAACATTCTCAACGAAGTTCTATCCAAATTATCGTCTAGAGAAAAAAAAGTGGAAAATCAATCTTCAAAAATATGGTAATTCCATAAATTACTGATTTTGTAATCATAAATCAAAGGTTAACTTATTCATAGGATTGACCACGTACACACACACACGCACATATATATATATATATATATATATATATATATATATAGAGAGAGAGAGAGAGAGAGAGAGTGAGAGGCACTCGTGTAATGGTTACTGTCTTAAGAAATGGACACAACGACCTGAGTTCAAATTCTGGACAAAGTGGTTTGCATTCTACATTGCCTTAGTACTCTTTGGAAACATTTGAATTCAATTATATCCCTTCCAGCTATGGGTAAATAGTAGGGCAGACTGTGTTCTTTAACCTTTTTATAGCAACCTGTCCAAAAGGAAAACTCAGAATTCAAACCTTTTAAACACCGCTTAAAAATGACCTTGCTTCGTATTCTGCTTGAGCGGAAGGGTTGGGTATATAGTCCACAATTCTGCAAGTTCTCTTTTTTTTCTTTGTTGATTATTATAAGTTCTGGTCGTCCAGCCGAGATTAGGTCATCCGTTTGTATCTCAAAATCCCAGAGAAGTTTGTGCGTGTGTTATTCTCCAGGGCAGATTCTGGGTTACGCATATACCATTTGTTTGTATGGTCAAATTTAAATCTCTTGCACAATTCCGAGTGGATCACTTTGCCCACCCAGTCGTGTCTAGTCTTGTTCTCTTTTTGTGCTAATTTGCTGTATTCGCTAATGTTATTGATCTTTTCGTCTCTATCACCACATAAACTACATCTGCTGTTTTGTTGCGTTTTATCTATTCTCGCTTTGATATGATTAGTCCTTATGGCGTTGTTTTGTGCTGCTATAAGAGATTCAGTTTCTTTCTTAAGGCTTCCCTTTCTTGGCTACGTCAACGTTTTCTCGTGTGAGATGTTGCTCATTAGTCGTTTAAAACGTATCATTATAACTATTTTACTCCTTTGATAGTTTTTCACACCTGCATTGCCAGATAATTTTTCACGGAGTTTGAGTGACAGGCAGTCTCCTCAAATCTCCAGGACTCTTCTCAGTATTCTGGCCGATCTTAGTAATGTTGTCGTCTGGATGATCTCTACTTGTCCTCTGATTTCTTCTAATTTCTTTACCAATCCTTTGGGGATCGTTCCAAGAGCACCAATTACATTTGTTATCATTGTCGCCTTCATGTTCCATAGGTTATTCAGCTCTCTTGCAAGGTCCAGATGTTTTTACTCTGTGGTCTGCCGGGACAGCAAAGTCTGCTATTTAGCAGGTTCTCTTTTTTTTTTTTTTTGGCTATCAGTACGTATGGTTGTCTGGCCGAGATTAGATGATCCGTTTGTATCTCAAAATCTCAGAGAAGTTTATGCGTCTAATTATCTAGGGTGGATTCTGGGTTGTGCATATACCACTTGTCCATATGGTCAAATTTCAATTTCTTGCACAATTCCTGTGGATCACTTTCTCCTTTCAGAGTGTCTAGTCTTATACTCTTTTTGCTCTAATTCGCTGCATTCACTTAGATAGTTGATCGTTTCGCTTATATCACCACATAACCTACATTTGCTATTTTGTTGTGTTTTGTCTTTTTTTTACTTTAAAGTAGTTTGTCCTTATGGCGTTATTTTGTGCTACTATTATAAAAGATTCAGTTTCTTTCCCAAGATTTTTCGTGTGAGATTTCGCTTGTTGACCGCTTGAAATATTCATACACTTGCTTTTCTTCGCATTTTTTATTTCTAGTTATTATTATAATTATGATTATTATTTGTAATTTAGCTAGTCAGTGGTTCGGTAACATGACTAAAAAATGAAAGAAAAGCTGTCAAATTAACAATTTATTCGTATGAAATGTTTCGATTATACGGATGCATCAGATACTACAAAATTTTCTTTTTAATATAATGACTTTTGATGTTATGGTCATGGAAATAAACGCTGAATGTTCGTTCCTTGGAAACTTATAAAATTTTTAAAGTATGACTGTAATATTTTCCTTCTTTAATTATAATCTTCAGTCATATTTTGTGGTATTAAATAATGAATCGCAAACTAATTTGGATAATAATCTTTAGTTATATTCTATAATAATAGCAATCACCGATTTTCAAGTAATTTTCAAATTCCCAAATCTCTTTAGCAACTTATGTTCAGTGCCTGTTTACATGGAGATTACATCAACAAATTCCGTTATGTGAAAAAAGAAAATTTTGAATTATCTGATGAAGCAGTACATCATTTTTCAAAGTTAAAATAAATCAATTCCCACAAATAGCTTTTCAATTTTCAGTCATATTTCTTTATTATTCTGTCGGATATCATTATCCAGATATAAGTATTTGTAATCCAGTAAAAACGACACATCATGCTGACATTTTTATTTGGGGTAATAAGACACTTAAAATGCTAACTTAAATAAAAAATAAGGCAATTTCCTGACCAATTTGCAACTGGCTGATAATTTTAATGTTTAGCCCTCGGACTGAATGAAATTTTTAATCATCCAAAATTTCGATATAACTATAATATACTGATATTTCTTTCTCCACCAAGTAAATAGAAGCATTAATATCATAATGGATCATTGTTAAAACTGAAACAATCATTCATTGGAAGACAAATATATATATATATATATATATATATATATATATATATATATATATATATATATGTGTGTGTGTGTGTGTGTGTGTGTGCGCACGCGCGTGAGTGCGTATGTGAAAAGCTGTTTTATAAGCAAGAAAGTCGGTTTATATTTGAATTAAAAGAAAGCAAAACGTCTCCATTCTAGCGAACAAAATAAATGAGGTCACCTACAATGGTGAATAATTCACATATTACACCCCACTTCACGGATAAATAAACATACCCTGCCCTCATAAGCAAAGCTAAAACTAGCCAGTTCCCCTAGAGAAACTAGGTCAGGACTTCCCTGTCATGCAAACAACGAGGTCGCTTACATGACCTAATGTAACCCCACATGTGACCCGCCAATTGGGAACAAGGCCATTAATAGAGAGAGAGAGAGAGAGAGAGAGAGAGAAAGAGAGAGAGAGAGAGAGAGAGAGAGAGAGAATGTGTGTGAAAGGGAAGCTAGTAGGAAAAGGAAAGCAGAAAGTATAATAGAAGAGTACTATTTCCAAATCCACTTGAAAGTCTTCTTCTCATTCGTCTTTTCCTTCTATCACCCTCCAACTTTCCCTCGTCTTCTTTTTTTTCTGAACTCTTCGTCTGCAGCAGGAAGTTTTGCAAGTCGAGGAAGCTTTTCTCATTTCCTTTCGTAGAATCGGCTTCATGCAGTGACTGTCACAACCAATATGTCCGTTAATTACGACATTTCGTTTGTTGGTTTATTATTACGAAAGGCTCTAACCTTGTAATATGGGAAAGTAAAAAAAGAAGTGGGGTTTGTCAGTCTGTAAACAGCAGAAACAAAAAATTCAACAAATCAATCGAGGATAAAATTATATCTAGATAAAGATAAATATGATTCTTCCCCGCTCCTCTACTTTTTTCTTTAACGAGACAAGCAGTTAGAAATTTTATTTTTGTGAATAATTAAATAAATATAATATTGATATAAAATGAATTATATCATTATTTTAGTGATCTAAGATAGTTAAAAAAAGTTTTGAAATAACTGGCTAAATTAAATATTCTCAAAATAATAATAATTATTATTAAATAAGACAAAACAGTCACTTATAACATATTTTGTCATGTTTTCATTTAACCAAGTAGGCTTTGTCGTACTTAGCATTTTATACGTCAGCAGCGGGAGTGGGCGAACATGTGGGGGTTTTGTCTGAATCCGGACGAAAGTTCTTTGAACGCCGTCCTTCATTTAAAGTGCAAATGGAATAAAAATTCCTCGGTTGAATTAAAATGACAAAAACTTAAGTAGTTAGTGACTACTTTTTTAGCCTTCTTTTGTCACTTGGAGAGGAGATGGGCACCGTCAAATAAACATCATGACTCTGACAGATGCCGTCAAGGAAAAATGTTTACCTGGACTAATATTATAATTCAGTTCTCAAACTTTATTATATGACGACACTCTAAAAATACATTTATTTGATTAATACGGCACACCAACACTTAACGCCGTTGCAATATGAATATATTGATCAAATATAAACCATTACTTAGGATATTTCAAAGTTTCAAATACATTTAGAAAAAATTATGCTGCATACATGAGGGATTGAAACAACGGTATTAGTCGCGCGTCTCGCTAAACGGGCGAGTGAGGCACAAGGCCATTTAAGGCGGGTTCGACGCAGGACCGGAGTCCAGACACGCCCGGCATTCCCAACAATGCCTCGGGCCCCGTCGGCATTCTCGTAAAGGGGGGGGGCTTAAGCGCCAGACCTAGCCCCTCCGATGAGGGTTACACCCTGGGAGGACGCCCCCTGAGGCTTGAAGAATAAGGGTGTCTCGGCCGCGTGACGCGAATGCTAGGCCTCCCCGGCACCCGCGTCAGGCAGCCTCGATCGACTAGTGTATCGAGAGACATGATACACCCGACCAGATTCGCATCGTACCATGACACATAATTTAATTTCTTTGTTTAGTAGCGTATCAAACTTTGTGGGTTATTCAATGCCGAAGCTATCGTTGTAGAAGAACAGTCGTGTTACCATTTAATTTATAGATAGAAGAATAAGAGGATTCATGGCTCCGCGCAGTCCACTACTTTAGCCATTACACCACGGGACTCAACCCCACCCCGGAACACAGTTTGAGAATCACTATTCTAACTGCGCACATTTTAAACTTCGAAATGTTAACTGCTTATTTGAAGAGAAATAAAACCACGTGTAGTACGAAATTTATACTTATCATTTTTTTTCCCTTTAATTTTTAGTTATAAAATGTATACAGGAAAAATATGTCATGTTATGAAGCATGTGTGGTGAGGAGTACGTAAAAGTTACAAAAAAGATGCAAATTTTCATATGCAAATTTTCATTATAATTGAATATTAATGCAGTCTTTTTAGAGGAAAAAAACACAGACAATATGAATAACAAAACAAGTAACATCGGGAAGCTTTTTTGGGTGACACTGATAGGAGAAAAAGACGCGCGTCATCACAAACAAATATCTATCTATCTATCTATCTATCTATCTATCTATCTATCTAATAAGAGAGAGTAAAAGAGAAGTCTTTCTTGCTACAATTTATATAATTTGTATTTATTTTTCAAAAAAGAAACAAAAAAACCCCACTGTTCTTGCAATATTTTAAACTTTCTGTAAGCGCTTTTATGCGGATAGCTTTCTCCAGATATTTCTGTCGGAAGAAAGAAACAAGCGCTTCAGAAAACTGAAAATATAGCAGGAAGAATTTTTTCAGAATTATAACTAACTATATAAATTGTACCTAAAACGATGTTTTTTTCGACCCCCACCCCAATCTCTCTCTCTCTTTCTCTCTCTCTCTCTTTCTCTCTCTCTCTCTCTCTCTCTCTATCTATCTATCTATCTATCTATCAGTCCCGCAACCTGCTAAGAAATTCCGTTATGGTAATATGAGACATCATTCGACCTACACCAAATATATCTGAATATGCTATTAAGTGACTTTTCTTCAAAAAAATCATCTCACTGAAATTTAAATGTGATTTTTTTCTCGAGTAATTTCTAGGTTAACTACAGTACATAATTTCTCTGTCTATATCTCTTTTTCTTTTTCTCTTTTCCTTCAACTCTATCTCTTATTTTCTCTTCCCCACCCCAATTTACTATAACTTTCGATACTGCTGTTTTCATCCACCTTGGCGCCATTTCATGTTCTTTTTCACTTTTTCAATCTTCCTTCTCTATCCGACCTATTCCCTCTTTGTGTTATTCTTCCTATGATTCCTCCTTTTCTTCCAATGCTTTCTTTCTTTCTTTCTTTCTTTCTTTGGGTTAATCGGGTGATTTGATGGGATTTCAGTCAACTGGATCTCCTGTGTTCTCAGTTCGCCAACAAAACTGATGTCACCATCTCGAGCCTTCAGATAAATTAAAGTGTTGATCCACACGTAAATAACCCCGTAATTTGTGACAGAAACTCGGCTAGTCAATAAAATAAAATCAAGTGAGCATATTAGTCATTACGGAGCCTAGAAACGCACAAATATTGAATCCTCTAATCAGCAAAAAATCAATCTTCGACCTAGTGAAATTATTACTGTGTAATTCATGAATTTCTCTGCAATTTTATTCAATTTAGTGGCAAAAGCTTGAAGTCTATTGATAAGAAAGAAGATGCAAAGTTTTCGGTTGTTGTATTATGTATATAATCATTTTCATATATTTACATACATAAGCATAAAAAGTGTATCATCCTCATCATCATCAACAACAACTACATTATTCTAAGTATTTTTCTAGTTTAAAAAAATCATGTCTGATTAACATTAAAAAAACATCTAAAATAGCCCAAAACAATAAATTACATTACAGTCAGGGATGAATGAAGACACTTGCACGATATGTAGATAAATTGTTTTTACTCTCAGAAAATGTGACAATATTATTTTGAAAGGGTTAAATAAACTTAAGAATAGTTATGCGAAATGCATTGTATTGCACGAGAAATATGGAGTAACGCGTTTTTAACAAAAAAGAAAAATATTTAAAAAAATTCTTCTTCTTCTTCTTCTTCTTCTTCTTCTTCTTCTTCTTCTTCTTCTTCTTCTTCTTCTTCTTCTTCTTCTTCTTCTTCTTCTTCTTCTTCTTCTTCTTCTTCTTCTTCTTCTTCTTCTTCTTCTTCTTCTTCTTCTTCTTCTTCTTCTTCTTCTTCTTCTTCTTCTTCTTCTTCTTCTTCTTCTTCTTCTTCTTCTTCTTCTTCTTCTTCTTCTTCTTCTTCTTCTTCTTCTTCTTCTTCTTCTTCTTCTTCTTCTTCTTCTTCTTCTTCTTCTTCTTCTTCTTCTTCTTCTTCTTCTTCTTCTTCTTCTTCTTCTTCTTCTTCTTCTTCTTCTTCTTCTTCTTCTTCTTCTTCTTCTTCTTCTTCTTCTTCTTCTTCTTCTTCTTCTTCTTCTTCTTCTTCTTCTTCTTCTTCTTCTTCTTCTTCTTCTTCTTCTTCTTCTTCTTCTTCTTCTTCTTCTTCTTCTTCTTCTTCTTCTTCTTCTTCTTCTACAAGAATCTTTTACTGAAAGACAAGTTAGAGCAAGTCTACTTTAGGACTCAAGCAAGAAATCTCCTCAGTATCCTATCTGATTTTAATAATGCTGTTGTTTTGATAGTTTCAATTCATTCTAAGGTTTTCAATTTTCTTAATCTCTTGGTACAGCTCTTCGGAACTGTACCAAGCACTACAAGTTATAATGAAGACAGCTGTAGACATTCTTCTCTCCCAAGATCCAGTAAAGGTTTTCGCTAACTTTTAATTTTACTTTCGTCAGTTGAAACAGCAACATCTGCTATCTGACTTGTCTATTATATTTTAATTCCTAAGTCCAGAACAATTTTACGTTTTTTATTATCACGAACAAATTCTGGTTTGTGCGTAAATTCCAACTCTAAATATTTCTATGATTTACTTATTTTTATGAATCAGCATTTTTTAACCCATTCCTAGTGGAACTATTAATAAAGGAATAGTGCGTTTAAATGCAACATTCTTACGATTTTTATTTTTTAATTTTGAAAATTTATCTAGTTCTTTTTTTTATTTTCATTTTATTTTTATATTTTTATTTATTTATTTATTATTATTATTATTATTATTATTATTATGATGATGATGATGATGATGATGATGATGATGATGATGATGATGAAAAAAAAAAAACAAAACAAAAAAACGGTTAATCAAATAAAGGAATACAGCAAACTAGCACAAAAGAGAAATGGATTAAATTAACTAATCCGGCCAGAAAACCAGAAATCTGCCATAGAGAGCATTTTGCCGTTCCGGCAGATCTCAGAGTAAAAATAAAAGAAAGCAAAAAGATACACAAATACATTGATCTTGCGAGAAATCCGAAAAAGTAGTAAAACTTGGGGTGACGATGACCAATAGTATTTGATGTACTTGGAACGGTTCTCAAAGGCTCGAAAAGGGACTGAAAGAATTGGAAATCAGAAGAGGCGTGGAGACCATCCAGACCACTGCATTGTTGAGATTGACGAGACGACTCAAAAGAGTTCTGAAGACTTGCTGTCATTCGGACTTTAGCGAAAGACCACCAAAACTCGATAATAATTTTTTTCCACACTTGTTTTCATTGAAGTATGAGCGACAGTCTTCAAAACTCTCCTGGACTCTACTAAGTATTTGCCCAGTCGGCTGGGGCTGTAGAATACACCGACTGCTTCTCTGCAGAGGGGTAAGACACCCCCCACAACAAGTGTCCTGGATATGACACTAAACAATCTGATGGTGAGGTTCCAGCAATTTTGGAGCTTTAGGGAATGCGGAGTACCCCTTCATTGCCATCGCTCCCAGGTCCACTCTGGCCCGGAGTGGTAGCACCTGATAAGGGTCCTATCTATGGGTTAAATAGAACTAAACCGTGCTTCTTTCTCTATAATGATTTTTACATTTAAACTGCGTATTTATGTTAAACTGAATTGTTTAAAATAGAACTGTTTTGACATTGGAACTGCGTACTAGTGCTGACCTGAATTGCTTGAAATAGAACTGTTTTGACGTCTAAACTGTGTACTTATGCTGAACTGAATTATCTGAAATAAAACTGTTTGACATTTAACTCTGTGTATTGCCCAGTCGGCTGGGGCTGTAGAATACACTGACTGCACCTCTGCAGAGGGGTAAGACCACCCCCTAACGAGTGTTCTGGATATGACACTAAACAATCTGATGGTAAAGTTCCAGCAGTGCTGGAGATTTGGGGAATGTGGAGTACCCCTTCATTGCCATTGCTCCCAGGTCCACTCTGGCCCCGGAGTGGTAGCACCTGATAGGGCCCTATCTATGGGTTAAATAGAACTAACAGCATACTTATGATAAACTGAATTGTTTGACTAAACTGAATAGCTTGAAATAGAAATGTTTTTGACAATTAAACCGTACTTACATTTAAAATGCGTGCTTATGCTTAACTGAATTATTTCAAATAGAACTGTTTTTCGACATTAAAACTGAATTTACACTAAACTGAATGGTTATATATAACTGCTTGAATAGTTTGAAATAGAAATGTTTTTGACAATTAAACTGTGTACTTATGCTAAACTGAATTGTTTTAAATAGAACAGATTATTTACATAAAAATGGATTTGGCGTTAAATAACTTACAAAGGTTGATATGCCATAAAACCCACCAAACCAAACCAAATCATCTACTAAGGATTTTAGCCAATATCAGTAGTGGTGTAGTTTGGACAGTCTCAAGTCTTCTACGGATTTCTCATTTCCTCTCACTTTTCTTCTTCTTTGGGAGTGTTCCAACGGCACCAACTGTGACTTGTATTACTGACACCATGATCCATAACTTTTTCAGTTCTCTGGCAAGCTTTAGATATTTGTCAAGTTTTTCGACATATTCGATGATCTTTTGGATTGGTGAAATCTACAAGTTGACAAGTTATTTTCTTGTTGGCTACGACTAGGTTTAGTCTTCTAGTCGGGGTTGGGCATTTCGTTTTTATCTCAAAATAATAAACGAATTTTGTGTGGTTTATTTTCAAGGACAGCTTCTGCTCAGTGCATTTACCATTTGTTTGTATGGGAAAGATTAATGCCTTGCACAATTCCCAACTGATCATCTTTCCCACCCAGTTGTGCCTACTTTTGAACTCCTATACCTGCTTGGTGCATTCGTTTATCATGTTTAGCGTTTCGTTTCTATCACCACGAAGCATACACTTGTTATTCTCCCGAGTTTTATCTATTCTAGCTATTATTTTAGCTTTTATGTTGTGCTGCAACAAATAGCAATTCCATTTCTTCTTTTAGGTTTTTTCAATGCAGCCATTTCCGGGTCATTTCGAGCGCACTTTCTTTAGTTTGTCTTCTGAAGCGTCCATATAGATGTTTTTCTTCCTTTCCTTTTTTTATTTAAACATTCCGGTTTTTTTTTTGGTTTTTTTTTTTTTGTATATTCTTGAATTCTTTTTGCTGTTGCTGTAAATAAACTCTAGTTTTTGAATTGCAGCATCAACACAATCCTTACAGTTAGTGAGTCTCCTTCCTCCTTTTTGCTTTCGTGTAACATATAGATTATGTTTGTCTTTTGTTTGTAAAGCCTTGTGCATCGTCATCAGTTTTCTCGTTCCACGATTCTCAGCTCCTCTCTTGTCTAGTTTAAGAAGAGTCCTGAGTATGATATTCATTACACCCTAAATACATTTGCAATTGAGCATGAAGCCCAGAATATATTACTAAGTCTGCCCAAGTACTTAGTCCTTTGATTAAGTTTCTTTTGCAGAGTTTGGTTTCTATTAGTTTTCATGGCCTTCTGAAGTACTCCTTTCTGTTTTTCCTTCAGTTCTGTTTGTTTGATGATATCTGCTTCTAATATTCACACATATTCTACTCCAGGCGTTGTTTTGATGCTTTCCTGATTGTGTAGTTCTACTACTGTTGTTTCTCTTTATTCTTAATTCATTACAGTCGTTGCGCATTTCTCAATTCTTGCTCAATTTATTATTATTATTATTATTATTATTATTATTATTATTATTATTATTATTATTATTATTATTATTTCCTTCACTTGCTGTTTATTACAATCCTTTACCAAATCTTTCACCTGAAACCTGAGGGAAATAAATGAAATTTTTAGGAGGTTATTGCATATATTAGATTAAGAGTTTTTCTCAGTAGGAAAGCAGAGCTCATTAGCGTGCTCTTTTGTAGTTTAGATTAAGATGAATTTTCCCTGAGTTTCTTATACTGGATGCAAAAATTTCTTTCATTAATTTTTCTCAGGGCTTTTTACAACTGGAATAATTGTGTTTAAATACTATATTCTTATATTTTGTTTTCAGATCCTTATATTTTGAAAGTTTATAAAAAAATTTTGTTAAGAGTTTTTATCAGATGAGGTGGTAGATAATACCAATAAGATAGTATTTTTCTTCTTAGTATTTTCCGTCGTTTATGACTGCATTATTTACATATGGATCCTTAGGTCTTGTCTATGAGTTGGTTTTATCAGTCATGTTTAGCGAATTGAGAACAAAGAGGCTTCGGTTGACTGAAATCCTATCAAATATCTCGAGTAAAAGAGAGAGAGAGAGAGAGAGAGAGAGAGAGAGAGAGAGAGAGAGAGAGAGAGAGAGAGAGATAGGAAGAAGAAGAAAGCGAACAGAGAATACGTTGGAAGAAAATTGAAATTGAAAAAGAGAGAAAGTGACACAGAGAAATGAGAAGACCGGTATTGTAAGTTTATCGAAGACGAGGGAAAAGGGGACGCAGTTAATTAATTCGCTTTGCTGGTTTTTCCATAATATTTTTGTGGATGATGTATTCTTTGGTCTTCCGCATTACCTGAAATTATCAATATTACACGATGAAGATATTCCATAATGATGAGAATATAAGCCCGGATAATATCCTCATAACTATTGGTGCTACGTTTCGTCTTCGTTTTGACCTTCCTATCGTTAGAAATTATGAGATGTACTATTTGTATTCTAATATGAGTTGTTTATCATCTCCCTTTGTTGTTTTTATCACAATATTGTTTGGCTGATGTATTTTTCGGCCTTCTTCATTGTTAAGAATTCTGAAATGAGACACTATTGTTAATCTATCAGTTTTTCAATCTAATTTTCTCATGTTGTTGATTTTATTACCGTGTTGATGATAGTAGAAAAATGTAACGTCTAAACATAACAATTACCATTATGCAAAGCATTACAAGTGAGGTGAGTTCAAACTTCTGTTGGTACATAACACTCGTACCAAGTTTAATAGAATAGTAACTCGATCATGGTGCCATTCGATGACAACGAGATAATAATAAAATAATAATAATAATAATAATAATAATAATAATAATAATAATAATAATAATAATAATAATAATGGCCGAGTGGAGACCATACAAACAACAGTATTATTGAAAACGGCCAGAATACTGAGAAGAGTCCAGGAGACTTGAGGAGACTTGCTGTCACTCAATCTCCAGTGAAAGCACATCAGCGTAAGCTGATGTGAAAAACTCTAATGAGTAAATAATAATAGTAATAATAACAACAACAATAAGCAGTAGTAGCAGCAGCTCCCACTGAGTTTCGAAATCACGTTACCTTTTCTTCGGGGAAGTCTAGTTAAAATTTGAATGTGAATTTGTATCTTACCGAGAGTTTAAAATAAAATAAATAAAAAATAAAAAGAAGGAAACAAATATTAAGATGAAAAAATTAAATTTAATGAGTTGCAAAACTTCATTTAAAAATAAAATAAATTAAAAAAAAATGTTTACTTACAATTTTTTAAAATTCTGTATCAACGAAAATCATTTTTCTTATATATATATATATATATATATATATATATATATATATATATATATATATATATATATATATTAGTTCCATATTACTATATATAAGTTTCATAGTTTTTTACGACAATCAGCAGATATCAAAAATTGCAAAGTAGAGAATTTTTCACATTTATCAAAAGCGGGGTGGGAAGTTCACCAAACCCACCATATATATATATATATATATATATATATATATATATATAAGATATTCAGAGGATGATTTTATTTAGAGTTGAATTATTAGCATTAAAACATCATTAGAGCATTTAAATATTTCTCAATTGTATCTAATTCATTGTTTGAATTTTTTAAACGAAGCAAAAAAAAATCTTTCTGTGTATTTTAAAATAATAATTATAGAGTAACATGTAAAAACTAAAGACTTTCTCAGTACTGTATAAGTAGAACAACATAAAGATATTAAA
>CAUZXS010001670.1:0-20000 GCA_963585895.1 Sepioteuthis lessoniana | reverse complement strand
ATTTCTTTTGTTTGTCGGTTTGTTTGTTTGCGTTTGGGTGTATGTGTGTGTATGTGTGGTGGGGAATGAAGTCAAATATAGTTTTTTCCCTATAGAAAAATACTAAAGAACGTTCCCTTTTAATTGGGCCACAATTAATAAAATCAATTCCCTAGTTCATCTTTTATTGCAGAGTGTAAAATAAAAATCTTTAACTAATGGAAACAAAACATGTAAAAAAAAAAAAAAGAACAAATTGTACAAACCTTTTGTCTGTGAGTTCAGTTTTAATCATTCTTTTGCAATAATTGATTTTTCTTTTCTGGCGACTTCTTGATCTGTGGAGCTTGAAATGTAGTTGCTTGACTAAATACAAAACAGGACTAAACTCTAGGGACCTTAAAACTGCAACTAACTAAAATAAAATAATAGCTAACTGACCACAGAAAAATTTGTGACTTTGCAGACGACAGATTCCGTCAATTTGATTGGTTAATTTTCTCCAATCAAATTGATAGCTGTAAAAAATAAAATCAATTACTCCCCCTGCTACCCCTTTATTTAATGAAAAGTTAAAATATATTTTGTACACTTATGAATTAATTTTAATAAAACCTCATAAGTTAACTAAATTTTTTCAGGCTCTTGAAAAGCTGATGACAGCCTCTGACCTGATTGGAAATGTACCCAACTGCGTCTCTTTTTTCTATATTATTTATTTATTTATTTATGGATATTTTTAAGAGGTTACTCTTGGCGTTTGCCATGTGTAGAATTCCCCTAGAAATGGTCTCTCCTTGACAACTAAGCCACCTGCCTTCACTCTGTTCTGGCTTGAAGGTCTTTAACAAATTTGGATCACCTGGAGAATCGTTACCTCAAAGTTAAACTGGGAGACAATTATTCTGATAGACTAAGCAAAGAGTGACAGAATTCTTGAGGTGATCGTATACAAAACACTAAGCTTCATTGTGATTGTCTCTTCATGTGCAAACCAATGTGTACTCGTAAATCATTGAACCATACAGGTATAAAAACAACAAAATTATATGAAACTCTGTGACCAACTCACGCAAGCTAGCCAAGCAAACCATTACTTGTGAATTTATTTTTCACTGAGTGCCCATATATCCTGCTTTGTGACACAACTAAGCAATGCTTAGTAAGTAACGATATCAAGACCATGTTAATGTACATTTTTATTCATACATTCAAGAATTTGTGGTATGATTGTTTTTCTGATAGTTTCCAAATTTTGTCTGAATTTATAAACTCTGCTCACCATATAACCCGTTGTACTAAGATTTGTTAATACTTATTTCATTTTATATTCTTGATAATGAATGTGACAGTTCTTCAGATGATTTCCTTAGAGTCTCATTCCTTCTCATGATTACAAATTTTTACCTTCGTACGATTAATCAATTACCAATCACTGCTACTATCGTTTATTACTTTTTTCTTACGTTTTTTATTTCATCAGATTAGTTTTGGTACATTAAGCATTCAAGATCAGTCCATTTTTAACTCCATTCATGTGCATGTATTTATCAGCTAATAGCTTATTTTTATAGCCTATATTGTCGATGATATTATTGCCACTTTCAATAAAAATTATTGGGATTGAAATTGGTAATTGATGAGCTTAACAGAAACGCAGTCAAAAGTGAGTCACTATTTTCTCAAGCATATTCATTAATACCCAAAGAAATCTTTTTTCTTGATTGAAAAAAAAAGCATATATAATCATAAAAAAACAAAACAAATAATGTGATATATTAAAACTTCTTAAATAAAAAATATTTAAAGGAGTTTCAATTCGTTTAACTTCGTACGCCTGTGTCAAAAATGGAAATCGTGTGAAATGAATTCGAGATTTTAAAAAGTTGTTATGAATAAAACCGGTTGGGTTAGACTCTCTAAAGTGATTCAGATTGATTTTTTTTATCATTACTTCATTGATTTCTTGTACTGATAATTATTTTGATCATTCTTTGATTTATTTTTCTCGGGGGAGAAAAAAAAAACGATACGAGTAAAGGTTTATGTCAAAAACAGGAATTCTGAACTGGAACGATCTTGAACGACCATTTGTTCTCTCTGAATCTTGCTTAGAAGACGTGTGGCAAAAAGTTTCATGGGAATTTCAGGATCTATTTGTACTGAGGTTGGTTGTTGAATATATCAAGATATATGCACACGCACATACATGTATATTTGAATACTTTCTATTTTGTTTTGAAAGTTTTTTTTTTGTTTTTTTTTCTTCATAAATATTGAATTATTTGAAGAATTCATAAAAATTAAAAAAAGAAATAAATTAAATTAGTGATTCTTGGAGGAATTCAATGTAAATAGTCATTTTGCGTCTCATATAACGAGAAAATCTTTTAAAAATCTTTTAGCGCCGTTTTTATAGTTACTGCTTTAATTTCTGACAAAAATAAACAAAAAATGGAAAGAAAGAAAAAATAAATCTGTGAAGAAAAAATTCAAAGCTATCTAAAAAAAAAAAAATTTTAACGGTTTTATTTTTAAAGTTTTTATCATTCATCGTAACCGTTTCGATAATTTAAATGAATGTCAATATTTTGGCTTATGTTGTGCAATATTTAAAAAAAAACTTGAAAAAGTTATTTTGAATTGTGGAATGAGTATTTTTCTGGTAAGAAAAATATTTGTATTCGTATACCTTTCTCTAGAGATCAAGTGTCACCAAGTCTCTTCAATCACAATTTACTGGTCGTTATTAATTATTCTTTTGAGATTTAAAATTCATACCAATAAAACTTTTACTTTTTTATTGAGATCAAGTGACAGATGTAAATCTTCTTTATTTTAATTTTATTAATTTGCTTTCGATATTGATTGACTTTTTACTCCAGTAATATCTGCTGGCTTTCATCACTATTACTTTGTATGACCTACTACTTCTATGACTTGGGCATCTCACATTGGATAATACTTAGCAAGCTAGATTAGCAAAACGTTGTCAGTGAGTTCGATTCTTACTGGGTACCCCGTATATCTGACCTTATGTTACAACTTATCAAAGTTTAGTAAATGATTATTGCTTGTTTATTTACAGTATTAGTAGTCGTTGGTTTTACCGGGAATCAAGTGATAGCAAGTCATTTGAGTATTCCAGTATTCTCCTGTATTCTAGCCTATTTTAATTATGCTTACCATTTCACAGATTTCTAATTCTTCCAATCTCTTTATATAGCACTTTAAGAGTGTTTCAGTTGTCCCAGCAATGATGGGTACAATTGTCACGGTTCCTCACTCTTTTCATTTCCCTTGTGCGAGGTCAAGGTAGTTTCCCAGTATTTAAATTTCTTTATTCACGATCTGACAAATTCTCATCATTTTGCCCCTTTTATATCAGGTGTTCTTTTTATTTCTTCTATTCCTCAAGACAAATTCTGGTTTCTACATACCATTTGCTTGCATCGGCAGATCCCAGTGAATCACCTTTTCCATTCAATTGTGGATTTTTGGACTCCTGAACCAACTTGTTTATATGATTGGGAGTCTCAACTCTTTTTCCATTTCATTTGCATTTTATATTTTGCTGTGTCATGTTCATTATTTATTTATTTATTCATTTATTATACTTGCAAAAATTCTCGTTGGATTTCAAATTATATAAAGTGATCATAAATTTATCAATTCATTGTTATACTGTACCAATAATCACAAGCATAACACATAACTATGCTTTTGTGTGGACTTATAAGTTTAAAAATGTCATTAAAAGGTTAACATTTATGGTGGCCATTGTTTACATTTCATATGTTGAGACTAGCTGGGTTTTTTTTAATTTATGATTTTCTGATTACTGAATAAAGTTCATGAGTTTGGTTTCAAGCTAGGAAAATTTTCAGCTTGATGTCAACCCTATACCATTAAACAAAAAGATAAAGCTTTTTAACCCTCAGAAAAATTCTTCAAAATTTTGGAATTTTTAAAAAAGATAGTTGCTAAATTGCTTGCTCTAGGACTCTATGAGTAATTACAAGAAATCTGGTGACTATAGCTTTTGCTGTCTTAAGTTATGCAATAAACAATTAATTAAAAAAAAAAGGTAATTTATTGTTAGATTATTTTATTTTACACATTGCAAGTTTGTCACACTAGCTCTTTCTGGTGTTCTTTTTGTTTTTTGTTTTTTTGCTGAAGTCTGAGTAGTAGTAAGTCTCATTGGATCTCCTGGAATCTTCTTAATATCTTAGCAGTGCTGTGGTCTGGAGGGTCTTAATTTTGTCTTTGACCTTCTGTTCACCCAATCTCGTTTCCAGCTTCTTGGGAACTGTTCAAAGTGTTCCAATTTCTTTTGTTTTTACGCCGTGGTCTGCTGGTATGGCAAAATCCTTTAGATGATGAGTTCATTTCTTGTTAATTGAAACCAGATCTGGTCATCTTGCTTGGATTGGATAATCTTTTTGTATCACAAAGTCCTAAAGAATTTTATGCCTTTCATTTTTTTTTTGGACAGCTTCTGGTCTGTGCATATACCATTTGTCTGTATGGTCAAATTTCAGTTTCTTGCACAATTACCAGTGGATCACTATGTCTACCTAGTCATGCTTGTTCCTTTTATACTTTTTATGCATTTCCTTATGTGATTAAATATTTCATTTCTATCCCCACATAGACTACACTATTTTTTTGTTTATCATCAATTTTTGCTTTGACATGATTAGTCCTTATAGCATAATTTTGTGCTGCTATAGAGTTTCCCCTTTTGTAGCCATATCTAGGTCATCTCATGTTATCATTATAGTGATGTTTGCAAATCTTTCTGTTCACTTTATCACCAGTGTCTGGACAAGAATGGCTATCAATTTTAATATCTGTAATACCTCAAAATATTCTATACATCAGGCAGAAAAAGCCTTTTCTGCCTGATGAGTGTTGTAACCAGTGGTCGCAGATAAGCATCCATGCTATTAAATCATATTTACCCAACCCCTCCACTCGGTCAGGATATGACACAAGGTCAATTTTTAAGCGGAGTTTAACAGGTTTGAATTCAGAGTTTTCCTTCTCCTAGACTAGTCGCCTCACCAAGGCTAAAGAACCTAGACTGTCCTACTATTTACCCATAGCTGGAGGGAGAATATTTGGATTCATACCTTTCCCAAGGGTATCAGTGCTATGTGAAATGCAATCAGGCTCATCCAGGATTTGAACTCGTGTCGTCGTGTCCACATCCTGCGACGATAACCATTACACCACGGGCATCTCCATCCATGCTATTAAATATATATAAAAACTAATATGTATTTATCATTTTATCATATAATAGCTCTATTACAGATATTGAGTACTCTCCAAATTATACTGTATTTGGTCTGCCACAAACCTACCAAGTGAGATAGTGACAACCATATAATGTTATGTATATATCATCATCATCATGTCGCTCTGCTAGCACAGATCTCCCTGACCCTGTCTTACCACCCATCTCTATCATCCATCCCTCCTGGGAGGTCTTCAAGGCTACATCCTGTATTGGCTCTGAGCTGTTGTATATACGTTCTAGCTGGTTCTCCTACCTTTGCTCGTCCATGTGAATGGGTCCACAGGACTATATACCTTATGAGTTCATCCTTACTTCTCCAGCAGATTCCCGCGTGTCTAGTTCGTCTAACTAGGATAGTTTGCATGATGGTGGTAGGTGGCTGTACAGGCGCTGTTTTGTGGGGTGTTGCGTCCCGGACTTGTTCAATACAGCTTTCAGCATTCATGTGTAATTGCCATCAAACTTTTTCTCCATATGTTTAGTTAGCATCCATGTACTGCATCCATATAGCAGTATTGATATGACTGCTGCTTGGAAAAAACTGTGTTTTATTTTATCAGTCAGGTCTGACTTCCATATGATTGATAGCCTATCGATAGCTGTCCATGCCTTTGCTTGTCACGTGTTGATGTTATCCTTGGTTGATGAGACGCTGCTTCTGAGATAGGTTAACTTGTCCACTAGTTTCAAAGGACCACCCTTTAGTGTGGAGATGTTGCCTCTTTGATTAAAGCACATGTATTCTGTCTTGTCTGCTTTGACATGGAGGCTTATACCAGCTGCTGTTCATTCCAGACTATGTAGCATGGATTCGGCTTGGGCAGGTGTATTTGCGAGAAGCGCTATGTCGTCAGTGTAGTCCACGTCTGTAAATGTTTGTGTGGGGTATATTCTGCTTCTTTCCTTTGCCAGCTTGAAACCGTTTTCTTTCATTAAATCTATAGACATACTAAGCATGTAGTCTAGGCAAATAATAAACAGGTATGGGGCTAATGTGTCTCTTTGTAGCACACTTGCTATTATGTCAAAGTTGTCTATGTCTCCATCTAGTGAGTGGACTTTTACTTTCATGTTTTTATATAGCATCATTATGGCTGTGACAGTTTCTTTGGAGAGGCCATAGGCAAAAAGGATTTGCTCTATCTTCCCTCTGTGTATGGAGTCAAATGCCTTGGAGAAGTCAAATAATATTGTTGCCTCAAGATTTTTTGCGCATACACCTTCTAGAATTCGACAGATAGTAAAAATTTGTGATGTTATGGATCGATTTCTCCAAAAGCCATTTTGGGTCTTCCTAAGTATTTTCTCAATACTTTTTAAACTGAATTTGGGTTGAAAAATTTTTTAATTTTTCTCATAATTAATAAAAGGTCCAGATTAACTCTCAAAATTAGATGATCCACAAGTGTTTAGTTTTTGATTGTACTAATTATGAAAAACCTTGTTAATATTTATTTTCTACTTGCATAATATCCATAAAAAATCGAATACATTATTTACATATGGATTAGCACTCTGCCTTGGATCAGTGTCTGTGTGCTCTGCCTCAGATAAAAATATTGTTTCATGGCCTTCTACTTAGAGTCAGTACAGTATCTATACACTCTACCATAGATGATTGCCCTGTCGGTGTGGCTTAGAATATGCAGTGTCTTCTGTTGAGAGGTAAGACCTCCCTAAATAGGGGTGTTCTACATTTGACACAAACCTGCATATAGTGGTCAGACTCCAGTTCTTGAATACTCCTTCATTGCCATTACTTCCTGGTCCACTTTGACTCTGAATGGTAGCACCAGTTAAGGTCCTGTCTATGAGTCAATTGATATGCTTAAGAATTCATATTCAGAAAAAACCTCTTAAGAAAAAACTGCTCAAAAAATGTAGATATGAATGTGGTTCTCTAACATTTATACATAAAATAAGTCCAGTTGTGTTGACATGCCATTAAAATCAATCAATCAATGTACTTAGAATGAAAGTGTTGCTCTCTAGATTCTTGTCTAGAATCAATGTAGTATCTGTGCACTCTGCTTGACTTTGTATTTTTAAATTAATTGTTGCTATTTTGTTCAAGCAATACCAAGCTGTTATAATAGATATGTCATTCAGTTGCTTACCTCCAGGGCAGGATTTACTTAATTTTATATATCTCTTTGCTTTATCATGAAATAAGTTACAGATAAAGAAATATATTATAGAATCCACTGTTAAATACTAGCATAGTACCCATCAAAATAAGGGTTATTTGCATATGAATTAGCATGTCTGCCTAGGTTAGTAAATATTTGCTTTGTTGAAAATCAATGTCACTCCTCACTATGTCCACCTGGGAATAAAGCTTAGCTTTCTGGTCTTTAAAGTAGAATCTGGGTGCAGTATCTGTTCCTCCTTAGGGTATATGCAAAAATATGAAATTATCTAAGTTATTTTTTAAATATGAAATTAAAAAATGATAAATTTATAAGATTATATAATTATTATAATGTATGTATGGTTTCAAATTGATTAAATTTAAATTAGATAATAATAGTAAACAACCAATAGAAAAAAACAGTAAATATTGGAGTTGTATTGATATTAATTGTTTGTACGAATTGAGTGAATTTTGAAAGAGAAGGTTTTTGTAATGTGTTAAGAAATTTGTCTCAGTATGGAGTAATGAGAAACAAAGTATCTTCTATGTGAGTAGAATCAAATAATACCTTGTGTTACCCTTAGGATGGAAGCAATTTTTCATCAGTTTGTATTGAGACCAGGTTGCATGACTGATATATATATATATATATATATATATATATATATATATATATATATATATTACATAGTGTGCCTGTGGTGTAATGGTTATCTTCTTAGGAAATATACACAGCGACACAAGTTCAAACCATGGATGAGACTGATTGCATTTCACATCGCACTGATAAACTTGAGAAAGATATGAATCCAATTATTCTCCCTCCAGCTATTGGTAAATAGATGGGCAGAGTTGGTTCTTTTGCTTTGGTTAGGCAACTAATGTAGTTGAAAGAAAACTGAATTCAAACCTGTTAAACTCCACTAGAAAAAATTGACCTTGTGTTGCATCCTGCCTGTGTGGAGGTGTTGTTTAATACATATATTACATAGTAGACCTTATATATATATATATATATATATATATATATATATATATATATATATATATAATTCAGCAGCATTTTCTCTTTTAAATATGTTTGATTAAATAAAGTTAATCTTTTTTGTCAATTCCCCTCCCACTTGTTCTTCCTCCTACTCTTTATAAAAATGCACACAACTCATTATTGTGTTTGTCATTTCAATGTTTGTTCTCTTGAAGATGGTTCCAGCTGGGGCTGAAAGTACTTGGGGAAAAATATGGTACCTTTTTGAATTTATTCCATCAAGGTGTCAAACAACTCATTCAAAGACTTAAACAGATCAACTCTAAAATAGGCAAAAGTATCTTATTTAATCAAACAGATATATGTAATGTGTGTGTGTGTGTGTGTGGTATTATATATATATATCTATATATATAGAGAGAGAGAGAGAGAAAGAGGTGTTATCAAAAATCCTATATTTCAAAAAGTCTATAGCCTTATTAAAATCATGTATCTTAACACTGCAAGTTGTTACTTTTCACCGTGATTTTCTTTGTAGTTAACACAATCCTTTTCCATCAATCAAATGGATTGCACATTATTCAGTGAAAATTTTATGTAAAAGAGTTTTAGCTAAGGATACATCAATCCTTCCTCCCTTTCCCTCATAAATAAGTGGATGGTTATCACCTATAATATTCAACTTTCTTGTTTCTTGACTTTTGAATACAATTTCCCCTACATCATATAAGCAAATTTATATGCTTATCAGATAATAATTAACCTATAAACTGAATATATTTAAATTTTCATACAATAAATACTATTAAAAATCTCTTTATGTACATTTTGCTACAATCAATAAATCAAATATTGATTTAATACTTATCAAAAAGTTTCTAAAATATTTACATGAGTGTAGAGGTGTACATATAATTTAAATAAAATTATGTATCATAATATTGTATATATAACTTGAAAGTTATAATTTTACACAAATTATAATAGGTATTGGTTGATTCAAAAGTAATGACTATATGATAGGGACTTAATTCTATATCATATATATATATATATACACATACACACACATGCACTAGGTGATTGAAAATCATCATCATCATCATCATGTTGTGCTGCTAGTATGCATTTCCCTGGCCCTCCCACCGCTGCTTGGAAAAAAATTTGTTTTATTTTATCAGTCAGGTCTGACTTCCATAGAGCTGTCCATACTTTTGCTAGTCACATGTTGATGTCATTCTCAGTTAATGAGATGTTGCTTCTGAGATAGGTTAACTTGTCCACAAGTTTCAGAGGACCACCCTTTAGTGTGGAGATGTTGCCTCTTTGATTAAAGCACATGTATTCTGTCTTGTCTGCTTTGACATGAAGGCTTATGCTACCTGCTGCTCATTCCAAACTATGTAGTAGAGATTTAGCTTGGGCGGGTGAATTTGCTAGAAGCACTAGCTCCTATATAATAGAGAATTACATTTCAATCATGCTATAGATAGATAAAATAGTATATACATGTATATTGTGCATCCATAAACTCAAATATAATATTGTATATAAAATGGTATACATATTGACAGACAAAATTATGGATATGTACATAAGTATAAAGTAATATATATATATATATATATATATATATATATATATATATATATATATATATATTATTGTTGTTGGCGACCATAGTCAAGGGTGACCTGAAGGCTCCTTTTTCAATAGCTACTACGCTGAGGTGTAGAGGAGGGTGCTACTCCTTTCCATGGATTATATATATATAATGCATACATGAAATTAAAATATATTAAATGTTTATGTGTGTTTGTGTATATATATATATATATATATATATATAGTCTTTTAGGTACGAACTAATTGCTTACAAATCATATATTAATAAAAACTGGATTTGTTATTAAATAATCAGCACGTATAAGACACCAACCAACAACAATGATTCTTTATATATTATTGAATTTAGTTTGCTTTAGCCCAGGGTCATAGTTTTTGGGTACCCAGTGAAAACTGAAACTAATACACTTGTGAATCATCTAATGATACTAGCTTCCTATCATTTAGGTATTGACTTAGCAAAAACTGGCAAAAAGGATACAGAAGTGAAACACTCAGTGAGGATTAAATTCAGTGTACTAGTAATGATCAGTGAGACAAGCTTGCTAAATGTTACTCTACAGTGAGGTGCTTTTCACTGACCTCAGGATGATCTAGCAAAATGCTTGAAATATTGAGCCTCATGTGGGAATCAAACTCATTATAGTTATAATAGTCTGTTTAGTTTGGTTGTTTTATGGCATATCAAGTCTGATTGGCTTATAATAGTATATAAGACTAGCTTGTTACCTTAAAGCAAAATATTTAATAACTTTATGGAAGACCTGTGAACCTGTTGGGTTTCTATTCTAATGGTAGATATTGATGCTTCTATTTAGAAAGTTGTGAAGGATTCCAATTAACATTTTATAGTTATTTCCTTTATATGGTGACATAATGGTTATCAGCATAGGAAATGGACTTGACAACATGAGTTCAAATCCTGAACAAGGCTGTTTGTATTTCACATAGCATTAATATCCTTGGGAAAAGTATAAATCCAACTATTCTTCCTCTCAGCTATGGGTAAATGTAGAGTAGACTGGGCTCTTTCACCTTATTATGGCAGTCAGCCGAGAAGGAAAACTCTGACTTCAAACTATTTGTACTCTACTGAGCTTGTGTCGCTTCCTGAATGGTTAGGTAAGTAAATACATCTCAAGAATTAGGAGGAGTGGTGTTGTGGCTAATGTGCTGGTCTGTGGTATTGTAGTGAGTTCAAACTGTAGTTGTACTATTACATTCACTTTTGGACTAATTCCCTTGGAAAAGGTATGAACTCCTTTATCCCCACCGCCTATGTGTTAAATAGTACCACTACTGTACTTCGACAATAAAACCAAACCAAGAATGTAGTTGATTGAAAGTAAAAAAATTATCCCTCACACCATCATTCAGTTGTAAATTGAACTAGAAATTGCTTTATTTTCTAAGAACATTGTATTGCTTTAATTAAAATTTACGATGATATACTGTTTTTGCAGGGTTACAGTTTACATGCATATATTTGTACAAAATAAGAATTTTGTTATGTATAGATTTAACAAGGTCATAATTGTGGAGTTTGTATTTACCCAAACCCTCTTTCACCAGCGGAATGTTACACAAGGTCAATTTTCAAGTGGAGTAAAGCTGGTTTGAATTCAGAATTTCCCTTTCCTAGATTGGTTCTATACCAACACTAAGGTGGGTTAGTCCCCACAGCATTATGGCTAAAGTGCTGGACTGCAGCCTCAAAGTAAACAAGTTCCAACTCCCAGTCGTGCTATTACAACCTTCAGATGAATTCTATTGGGAAAAGTATGAACATCCTTATCTCCACCTGCTGCGGGTATCATTGCCAAGGATGCCTTTAGCATTAAATAACCCATGAAGATTGATATGCCATTAAACAAAGAAACCAAACCAAATTATCAACACCGAAGAACCCTATCTTCCTAATTATTTATCCATAGCTGAGGAGAGAACAGATGGCATTTGCAGAAAATGAACGCAAACAGCCTAGTCTAGGATTTGAACTCTGATTGCTGATTCCATTTCCTACGATCATATTGTCTTCGACACTAGTTCATTAACCATTGCACTATTGTAAAGTTCTTTATATGTAATAAATAACTGATGTTGGCCAAGAATTAATTTCACTGTCCTATTTACATTTACTAAAATGTTTGAGGGATCGAAGAAGGTGAGGAATATGTAGATGTTTTTTGGAAGGGTTGGTGACAAGAATGCATGGAGATTTCATAAGTGCTCTGTGTTTTACGAAGACACGTGCAAGTTCCAGCCGAAAGAAAGCTGATGGATGGAGGTAGTCGCCCACACTTGTGTACATGACGCATCTTGAACGAAGCCTCATGTCAAAGTGTTGTTTTCGCGAAAGCGATTCTTTGCTTTCTTCTTTCACTGACTGGCCGACATGTGGCACTGGAAAGAAAGAGGCAAAAATGGTGAATCTGACACAGAAACTGGGTCACTTCGCTCTTGTCTCCACCCCACGTCCCTTCGGGCGGACACGATGATTCTCCCTCCTCTTCTATTTTTCACTTGTCATCTCCGTCTCTCAACGACGGTAAGGTTTGCTGCGCCGGCAAATTTACCAAGCTTTAATAAAATTGAAGGAAAGAAAGTTATATAAATAAATAAATAAATATCTGCTCATAGAACCCTCTGGTAAAAGTTCGCCCGATCTTCGGTTCTAATTTTTCTCTTAAGTCGATGACACTCGTTACTACTTCCTAAATCCTAAGATAATTTAAAAATTAGTATATTGAAATATGCTGGGCACCTCACGTAGTGTAATGGTTAGCAAGCTGGATTTGTTGACCATTGTTACTGAGTTCGATTCTCACTGAGCCTCCTATGTTTCTGGCCTTGTGCCACATCTAAATTGCGTAGTAAATAACCATTTTGAAATTTGTTGAAAATTTTCTTTTAACCACTTACATTTTTTATCTTTTTAAAAAAATTCTAAAATACGTTTCTATTATAAAATTTCTTCCAATACGTTTCTGTTATGAAATTAATAGTAATGCATTTAGATTATTCATGAAATAGTCTTAAAATGTCAAAAAGACTAATTTTTGATCTCTGAAAATCCCTATTCTAGATTTTTAATGCATTTCTTAGGTAAAATTACTTGCAATACACTTCTAATTTATAATCTTTTACAACATGATGCATAAAATAGAACTCTTCATTCAATAATGCTTGCATTTCTTCTTGATCTCTTTCTTCCTGATTTCCAATGGATTTCTATAGTAAAACAATTAGCATTGCATTTGCATTATACATATAATAGTTCAAGTTCTGTCAGTAAAGTTTTAATTCCCTACCACTGACAATTCCTTCCTTCTTGTTTTCATGCCATTTTTATAATAAAATAATTTACAATGCATTTGTTTAATAAAAATCATTAGCTGAGTATTTAGTTTAAAACAGACCTATTCTTCATTAATTCCTTACCAATCATTCTCGATTTTAATACTTTTCTAATGTAAAAATATTTATAATGCAATTCTATAATAAAAATCATTAGTAGGGTATTTTCTTTAAAATATTTATAATGCAATTCTATAATAAAAATCATTTGCAGGGTATTTGCTTTAAAATATTTATAATGCAATTCTATAATAAAAATCATTAGTAGGGTATTTTCTTTAAAATATTTATAATGCAATTCTATTATAAAAATCATTTGTAGGGTATTTGCTTTAAAATATTTATAATGCAATTCTATAATAAAAATCATTTGTAGGGTATTTTCTTTAAAATATTTATAATGCAATTCTATAATAAAAATCATTAGTAGGGTATTTGCTTTAAAATATTTATAATGCAATTCTATAATAAAAATCATTAGTAGGGTATTTTCTTTAAAATATTTATAATGCAATTCTATAATAAAAATCATTAGTAGGGTATTTGCTTTAAAATTTGCTATTCTGTATTACTTCCTTACAATGAATGACTGACAATCACTTCATTCTTGATTTTAATGTTTCCATGGTAAAAATTATTTGTAATACATTTGTTATGTACAAAATAATAGACCTATTCTGTTAATATTGTTTATATTAATTCTTGTTCTCTGACTGTTAATTTCATTCTTGATTTTTATTACATTTCTATCATAAAAACATTTACAGTTTGATTACAATCATTTGTAATACATTTACATTTTGCATAACATAGCCTTTTTTTATCAGCAATGTCTTATCTTTCTTTTTTTTTTTCATTTTCAATAAATTTCTATGATAAAAATATTTATAATTTAATTCTATGATAAAATTCATTTAGTAAAGTGTGATAACAGACCCTGCACTCTTCCTTTGGATTTAGCTTTATTCTTTATGTCAGATAATTTTAATAATATTTTGCTAAGAAAATGCTTATGATGTGCAAAAAATGTGCTGTGTGATACCAAAATTGGATCATATTAATAAAGATATTTTTCTTCATTTTCTTGTAGGGAATGAAAACTTTACAATAAGGATTTTATTGGTTGAATTACAAGATGGAGAAAGATGATGACATGGGTAAGTTCATTTTTCTTTAAATTTGTCTTAGTTTTTTTAAGTTTATACATCTACAATTGATTGAAATCTTGTGAAGGTTTCACTTAATGCCTAGTGATTTTTGTTGTTGAAATTTCTTAAATTAAACATTGTCTTTATTATTAATTTTAAGCTAGTTGTTCTTCCCTCTTATTTTTGTTGCTTTTGTTATACCTTGCTTAACTCAATACCTGCTAGAATTATTTGAGAGGAAACATTTTAATATTCTTTTTATACTTAGCCTGGGAGCCTTCCAAAAGTAATACATGCTTAATTTAAGATTGATATGAGTATTTATGTAAAAAGTTCCAACATATTGATGCTACAGTGACAGATTTAAAATATTATAATTTCTGTAAATTTCCTATAAAGTGGATGGTGTCACTTATTAAATGAAAAGCTATTTACAGCAACAATTAAGTTCTATGTTAAGTCACATCATATATATGGAATTTATATTATATTTAAGTACAAATATATATAATAAATTAGCATTTGATAGTTACCCCCTTTTAAAAATTATGATGAGAGTGAACACATATACAGACTCCACAATATTAAGTTTCAAACTGAATTGAAAATTCCTTTATTCTTAGAACATATTGTGCTCATAAAAATGTCACTGTGCCATTTTTGCTGTGTTATGATAGCATTCATATAAAAATCAGATCTTTACAATATACTTATTTACACTGATCTTATTACTCAACAGCAATTGATTTGTAACGTGAGTTTGTTAACCATTACAACAGAACAAAGTGATGTTTATGATATATTTGATCACTGAGTTTAGCTTAGTTATGGCTCAAGGCGACTTGTATATGTATTTACCAACTCTGTTTGTGTAGGATGCAACACAAGGTCAATTTTTAAGCAAAGTTTAAAAGGTTTGAAATTAGAACTTTCCTTCTAGACTGGTTGCCTAACCAAGACAAATGAAAGCTGTCTACTATTTACTTATAGCTGGAGAAGAATAATTGAATTCATATCTTTCCCAAGTATATAAGTACAATGTTAAATGCAATCAGCCTCATCCCAGATTTGAACTTGTATAGCTGTGTCCATTTTCAACGTTGATAACCAGTATACTAAAGTCACTAGTATTGGGTACCCAATGAGAATTGTGATCAGTAGTAATGATCAGGCAATCTAGCTCATTAACCATTACATTATTTTTTAAGATTGGCTTACTTTTGGTGTAAAGCCACAAGTATTGAGCACCTAGTGAAACCCTACTGTAATGGTAATCAAGTTTAATTTACTAATATTGTTATTCATTGAACTTGTTTTAGTTGCAATACAAGGCCATAAGTTTAGGTCACCCTGTGAGAACTGAATTCACTAGTAATGGTCAGCTCACTAACAGTTACACCATAGCAAGGTGCTTCTATAATATAGATGTTCAAGACATTTTTTATATTTTTTTGTTAGGTGAGTGACATGGATCAAAAATAAAGAATGCATCTATGATGAGATTTGATGTTGCAGATTTACCCAAAGTCCAGTCACAATTTAACCCTGTACACAGGTTCCATCCACGCCACTGCAATAACAGGAGTAAAGTTAGAGTCAATTACTGATGCCTGAATTACCTGATAGTTGGTAATGAACTATTTTGTCACTACCCTTGTTTGAGGGAAGAGCCCATTATAAAAAGCAATCTAGTGTTGTGTCTGTCCTATGAATTTATCTGGGATGTAGATTAATAATATCACTGGAACTAATCATTTTTTTGAGTAATAGTCTTTTGAAACATTAGTTGACATTTTTAATTTAAAGTATAAATTTAGAAAATGATTTACAAAATGTATATTGAAAAAACATCTAAGAATAAATTAGTTTATATACACCTGGTCTTTGATTATTCTCCATCTTGTTAACTGCTGATACCAATGATCAATATTGCACACCTGTCAATAATGGATAGGGAGAGAGAAAGAAAGAAAGAAAGAAAGGTGCCATTATACTGTAGATCAGAATATGAACTACAAATAAATTTATTTCTATAGTTTCTGATAATCTAGATGACACACAGCTGTTAACAAGTTACAACAAACAATTGAAGATGAAGACTTCTTTAAAGGATTTGATATTTCAGATGGAAAAATTTTTCAGTCATATACTTTGAAAATTGTTGTTTAAATGATATTTAGATTAATATATTTTATGTTCTTTTCTATTGTAACCAGCAAATGATGGTTTTGTGTTAGTTTACGGAGTAACTATATACAAAGATAATTCAATAAGTAAGGGAAATTAAAAAAAAAAAGAAGCAATCTACATTTTTTCACCCACATTTTTGTTCTGCAAATGTAAACTCTGCAATGCTTGAAATTCGTTTATTGCCCAAATTATTTCAATCTTGCAAAAATATTTGTTTTGAGGCTATTCAAAATCATGTCAAATCGGAATGCTCCAGGCTTGAACAGAGATCTATCATCAAATTTTTGGTGACTGAGAATTGCAAACCATGTAAAATTTACATAAGAATATGTGATGTGTATGGAAAAGCATGTTTTAGTAAAATTTTTACAAATGGGTTAAACAATGGCTTGCCACTACAAGAGTGAATTAAAAAGGCAGTCCATAGCGTGAAAATACACTGACTTTAAAGAAAAAAGTTCTAAGCACAGCAGTTGCTAATTAAGGTCGTGCGGACAGTCTTCTGGAACATGAAAAGAGTCATGGATTTCCTTGAAAAAGTTGCAAGTGTAAACAAAGTTTCCTATTGCCAACTCCTTTAGCAATATTTACCTTATTTATTGAATGACCATAGTAAATCTGCAAAATAGAACACATGTATTATTCTAAGATTATATTTCCATCTCTTACAGTTAAGTCATGATATAAGCAATGGCAAAAATGCTAAAATTTGAATTTCAGGCTTATGGTAAAACTTTTTGGTACTACACACTGCTGTATGAAACCTTAATAAACTTGTAAAAAGTTGAATCCAAAGTGTAAAATAATTGAAAATCTAATGAATTACAATATGGAAATTTTCTAAGAATATAATTAATAGTACAAAGGTTGCTGCATAAAAGTATTTTTTTGAATATTCATATTTTTTCCTTATGAATTATAAGAGAAAAATATTAGCTCAATTTTTTAAAAAAATATCAAAAAATAGAGTAAACATAACATTTGTTTCCAGAAATGTTTGATATGTAAGAAGGTCAACAGAATGGAATCTGGTTGTTAAAGATTAGTTATATTAAAAGTAATTTCTTCTTTAAATATTTATATTTTTTTCTCTTATGTATTATGACAATAGAAAAACAACAGCACAACTTGATGAAAAATATTAAAGGATACTAGCATATACAAAAAAACAAGAAACATAAATGGAACCAAACCAAACCTTTATGTTCATCTTTGTAAATTCGGGGTGTTGCCTCCAAATTTTTTAGGTGTCAAAATATAATTCCCTTTGGCTTCATTTTTAAAGTAAAAATGAATGATAACATAGCTCCCCTGTTTTGTATAGTTTGTTTTGTTGTATTTTAGATTTCTTATTGAGTTTACAAGTTTGAAAAAACAAATTAACTGATCAAATAATGGAATTTTAGTGAATTTGCAAGAATCATAAGTTGCACAACATCTCTATCAATGGGGAAAAAGAAATGAAAGTAAGAAGACTTAAAAAAATAAGAATTCAATTCATTTACGAACATTTTTTTTTCAAAGCAAATGTCTAAATTTGATTTTGTAAAGAATTTAATTGTGGATTAGATCTTATGTGAGTGTAGGAAGGAAATACTGAACATGGCAACATGATCATAAAAAAATGCTGTCAAAATATACATGGCAGTGTAAAGATTATAATGGTACAAAACTTACTATGGAATTGTTGATATTAAAGACAGCCTATGATTTTAATGAGGGTTCTAAGAAATGTAGATTGTGCTTAGAAGAAATATTAAATATAATCAGATTTTTTTTTATCAAAACATACTCTTAGATAAGATATTTTAATTAGAACCCAAGTCTCATCACGGAAGTAATAGCCCAGTCAGGTGGGCTGCAGAATATATTTATTGCATCTCTGCAGAGAGGTAAGACTCTCCCAATGAGTATCCCGGACTTGACACTAAACAATCTGATGGTGAGGCTCCAGTAATGCTGGAGGTTTGGGGAATGTGGAGTACCCCTTTATTGACATTGCTCCCAGGTCCATTCTGACTCAGAGTGGTAGCATCTGATAGGGTCCTATTTATGAGTCAAATAGATCTGTTTGACATTTAAACTGTATTTTTATGCTGAATTGAATTGTTTGAAATAAAAATGCTTTTACATTTAACTGTGAGTAAACAAATGATTTCACTTTCAATGAATTGTTATATGTACATTGCAATACTTAAAAACATTGAACTGTGGGTAAACAAATGATAAATAGTGAAACGAATTATTCATATTACATAGAGATAAGTGAAATGATTTAACAGAAAAAAAAATATGTTCAGGCTCATGTAAAAATATCTACAAAAAATGTGTTTAGAAATCATATGTTTAATACATGTATGAAAATAATTTGGCATTAAATAACCTAAAATGGTTAGTATGCCATAGTACCAAAACAAATCCCAATCCAAATCATCAAAGTAAACATTTACAATGTCAACTGGAGCATGACTAGAGCTGGGCAACATGACTTTGCTGCTGTACCTTCAAAACAAGATATTACTGTTAACAATAAGTATGAAGCCTTTAATTGTAATGTTTGCTAAAATTTACTTGAACAGTGGCATTCTAAAACTTGGAATTGTAGCTTAAACAACATTTACAATTATTAATATTGTAATAAATGCTTAAAGCTATTTTCCATAAAGAGCTCATTTGGTTTCACCGGTTAAATGCCACATTGGTTATTAAACTAACAATTAAGTTTTTAGAGACCTTTATTTTTTTTAAGAAATAGGTGTTACATCATTTTAAGATATATATGTGTGTGTATATAGTATAAAAATGTGAGTATATATACATGTCTATATATAAGTATATATATATATATATACACACACATATACAAACATAAATATGTGTATATATACATATATGTATATGTATGTGTGTGTATATATATATATATATATATATACATATATATATAAAATATATATGAGCGTGTGTGTGTGTGTATGTGTATATATATATATATATATATATATATATGTATGTGTATTTGTATATAATATATACATAGGTGTGTATATATATGTGTATATACATATATGAATTTGTATGAATATACATATGGGTACATATATATATGTGTGTGTATATATATATATATATATGTGTGTGTATATATATATATATATATATATGTGTGTGTGTGTATATATATATATGTGTGTGTGTGTATATATATATATTGTGAGTGCGTACATGTATATATAGATATATACGTGTATATATATATATATATGTGTG
>CAUZXS010001669.1:97500-223222 GCA_963585895.1 Sepioteuthis lessoniana | reverse complement strand
ATGGACCCTGATGGTAGGTTAAGCTGTTTATTTGTGTTAACCGTGTTCGTTTTGAAAAAAAAAAAGGTGTATTTTCAGATATAGAAACCTAACAAAAAAAAAAAGAAAAGAAAAAAGACAGTTTTTTTTTCTTTTTATCACAAAAAAAGAAAGAAACAGGGGTTTCGCCTATTATTTTAATTTTTTTTTTCTAAATTTCAGTTAACACATAACAGCCCTACTTTTAAATCAGGTTTGATATATCTTAATGTGGACTTGATTTTAAAGTTTATCTTTTTAAAAGATGACATTTATCTTATTGAATACTTCACGCACCTGTGCGTGACTTAAAAAATAACAATAGAATTATTCCTTTCTTTGTTGTTATAATCACATTTATTAAATTATTAAACATTCACTTATTTATTTATTTATTTTGCTAGCTGTTTTTAAAACTAGACAACAACCCACAAAAAAAAGCAGACGTAGGCCCTTTGAGAAAAAACAAAACAAAAAACAACACAACTTCTGTTTGAAAAAAAAATCATCTAATTTGTGTCACAAACACAAAGTATCCGATAAACCCAGTTTTTTTTCTTTGTCTAATTTTTATTTATTTTTCTGTTTTATATATCTTTTTAAAAAGTCTTAATACAGTTATACTTGATTTTTTTTTAAAACTATATTCACCTTTTATACTAATAGATTTTTTTTTTAAATTTGACTTATAAAACTGATAAGTTTATGAAAATAATTTTTTAAAATTCCTTTTCATTGTTAAATTAATAGCAAAAATACCTTCTTATAAAAAAAAAAAAGTAAGCTTATATATATATATAATCAGACAACTATTTCGTGTATTTATTTATTTATTTTAATATACCCTCTTACAACTTTTATGTACCCCTAAATCTGAACCCTTAGAAATACACAAATTTAAATTATATTTAAAAGCGTTTAAAAATAGTTAATAATGGTGATAATTATGATATAAATAAAATATTTAAAAAAGAACAGATTGATTTATTTTTTGTACAAACAATTTAAAATATTTTAATTAATCAAAATCCTACCTGTCTTTTGGAGAAATTAGAAATTAATATTTACAAAAAGATTTGTTCCATAAAAATATTATTTTTCGTTTTTCTTGGTTTTTATTATCATTTAATTTTTTAAAAATAATGTCATCTTGTCTTGTTTAAATTAGTTATTTGTTAGTTTTTTATTGCTAATTGAAGTCGTCTTATTAAAAACTTTGACGATTTATTTATTTATTTTTACTCTTGTGAAAGGGAGTCATAAAATAACAGCTTGTTTACCATCACTAAACATAGTTTGAATTTAATCAAAAATTATATATTTAAAAAGAAGAAACATTTCTTTGTTTTGGGGATTTTTTTAAAGTTTGAAAAATTTACCTTTTTAATTTGAATTCAATTCCTATCTCAAAATTAATTGCAATTTGACTTTTAATCTTCTGTTTTAAAAAAAGTTTTTTTGTTGTTTTTTTTAAGCTTTCGGCTTTATTAGATAATTTTTTTCTGTTATGTTTATTTTTTAAATTAAAAAAAAAAATTTAATATCTTAAATTGTAATTGCGATTAGATGTATTTAAAAAATTAAAAGCTTTGCTAAATTTAAATTATTTGTTTCGTGGTTTTGTATTTGTTTTGTGCAATTAACTTTCTTTTTTTTTTTCCTAAATTGAAAAATTTCTGCTCAAATATTTATGGCTCACTTTCCTTGTTTTTGGTGTAATTTTTTACTTGTTTAAATTTGTTTTTATATTTAAAAGAAGAAAAAATTGCGATTAAAAAAAATTATTTTTAATCTTTAACAAACCGTCAACTTGTGTGACGTATACAGAGGTTCGTTTATTTTCTCGTAAATCTTATTCATTTACAAATACTTTATTATTTCTATTTAACCTCTTTATTCACTTCCTAATTCCCTTAAAAATTGAGATTCTTTAAATTCTTTTTTAATAAATCATGATATAAAAAAAACCAAAGAAATACTGAAAAATAAAAACTGTTATACGATTTTTAATATGGAAGCCCAAACGAGCATTGTTTTGTCTTTAAATGTAACTATCAATTCAAAGAAATTTAAATAATATTCTTTTGAAAACTCTTGTTTACGATAAATAGTTGCTTTTTGTAAATAGAAAGGTTAATTTTAGCTTTTAAGTCTGAGTAAAAATGTCTTTAAATGCAAACAGTGTTTTTTTTTTTAATTTTATTTATTGTTGATTTTGTGCCACATTACACAAAGCCATGTGTCACCAGGTGTGTGTGTGTTTTTTTTATTTACTAACAGTAGATATTCATTTTCGTTGATGTTTTGTGGGGTTTTCCCCCTAAATCTGATTAATATTGAATTATTTGTCTGCAGATTTTAAAAAATGCAACAACAGCTACTTACGTATTGTTTATTTAATACTACTATCAAGCTGCTTTTGCTCATCTAATAAACACGTTGTTCGGTTTTTAACAAATTTTTAATGTATTTAAATAAGATAACTTTTTAAAGATTGACTCAATTTATATTCATGTTGTACTCTGTCACTTATTCTCAGGATTATGCAATATGATTCAAAAAAAGGAAATGTTTAGTTTTAGAGGCGGTTAACCGGAGCCCTACCCTGAGGGTCACGGTCAATCCCTGTAAGGCATACCCAGTGAGCAAGTCACACGAATAAAGGAAAGTCTCTCTCTCTCTCTCTCTCTCTCTTTAAAGTTGATTTTTATGTTATAGTTGACCTAGTGGGAGGCGAAGGAATCCCGCTAAATTGTCTTAGATCATTGGGAGTCTATTGCTTTGGCTTATCTGGTAAAGAGGTTTACTTAAACAACAGTTATTGTCAATTTGGATACGTCAGATCAAACCCTCGAAAATCGCTGTGAGATTACTTCGTGGTACTGACATTATCAATTATTTGAACAAACTGATTTGGGGGTAGGGATTAATTAAAAAAAAAAAAAACTCCAAAAAATAGTGAGCTTAAGATCTTAAATTCGCAGTGGAGTAACTGTTCTTTTATGATTACCCTGCCCTACCAAAAGAGATTATAACCCCACTGTGAGTTAACTTTTATTTATTTCTTATTATTTTACTTGGTTCAAAACCCAGTTCAAAAAGAAAGGGTCACTTTTTTTTATCTACCGAAAAACCATTAAAACAATTCATTTCACACAAAGTGTCTTTTGTAACTCAGTCGGCGAGTTTTAAAATATAGTAATTGTATCCCTTAGAAAAATAAGAGTAACACATCCTCCCTCAAAATACTAAACTGCATTTAATGCTGAGGCTTCAGTTCTGGATCTCTGGAGAGTGTCGAGTACTCGATGATTGCCATTACTCCCAGGTCCACTCTGACCTGGACTAATAGTACTTATTGTGGTCCATCTTAATCATCAAATATATCTGAAAATTATTAGATATGAATACGTAAGACCATAAAATTATGCACACAAATAATTATCTAATAGAATTAATATTAGATTTGAACCCTTAATTCTTTTAACGGCATGTCAACCCGTCTGGGACTTTTATGTCTAGAAATTAGAAAACTGGATTCATTGTATGTTTATATTTTTCGTGTAGTTCAATTCTTTTTTTTTTTTTTTTTTTTTTTTTTTTTTTTGCATACGGTTACATAAAGTGTTCCAAATACAAATAATTTGCCAACAGATCTATTTGACCCATAGATGGGACCCCAACAGGTACTACTACTCCAGAACTGAGTGGACCTGAGGGTAATGGCAATGAATAGGTACTCCACACCATACAAAGCTTCAGAATTTGAACCTTGTCATCAGATGCTGTCCGGTGCCATACCCCAGACGCCTCTTACCCCTCTGCTGGAGATAGAGGATTCTGACTGCCGGGGCCTGTTCTGGACTTCGGTCCAGAGCGTGGCCCTGGAAAAGGAACAATGGCAGACTTGGGGCCTTTTAATTAGGTACCTAGTTTCGACTAGGCCATCTTCGGGTGGGTGAGCTGCACTTTTGTCTCCTTTGTCCCCCATGCATGGCACTAGACCATGCGTCTAGTTTAAACCGTTAACTGGCATACGTGCCCGGACCCACATTTGGGTTCGTGAAACTGCTTGCCTCATCAGGCTCACATTGCACTAAGTGAGCTGATGAGCAGCACAGACAAGCAGGGTTCGAGTCTCGGCTCGTTCCCGACCTTCCCCTCCCCTTTATCCCCACTTTAATTGGCCTTTGGGCTTTTGACCTTGTGTCAAGTCGTGTCTGGTGGGAGGCAGCGACAAATACATGACTGGGTACTACTCCTCACTGACATCGTATGTAATGCTAGTTAAGAACTCTTGTTATGAAGATATCTTAATGCTTTACTAAGGGTGCTGACAATGTGAAGTCCATTGATTCTTTCTTGTCATCACTGTCCAATTAGCAAACCTACACGAGTGATTTCGAGTCTCATTGGGTGCCCCTTTCATATGGCCTTGTGCCACATCTAAGCAAAAAGCTTAGTAAATTTCCACTGTCCAGTGTCCACACAGAGCCAATTGGTATTAGTCTTTGCTAGTCAGCCAACACTGGTGTGACCATGGGTAGGAGTCCATAGGAAAATTTCATCTATGAGTATGTCTTTACTCCCCCCAGCAGTGTCCATCACTCATTACTTGGATGGTTTCTGAGATGGGAGTTAAGTGGCTGTACAGCTGCTGTTCTGTAGGTTTCTGCTTCCATCATTTGTTCAAAACAGCTTGCAGCATCCTTGTATGATTTCCATCAAGCTTTTTCCAAGCATTTCATTAAAGTCCAAGTAGTGCAATCATACAGTAGTACTGACACAGTTACAGCTTGTCAGGATTCCTATTTTATCAGTGATCACATTTCTGTATGGTCAATAACTGTCCATGATTTACATTGTGTATGTTAACATTGCTTTTCAGTAGATGAGATATTGCTACTGAGGTATGTGAACTGCTTTACCGAGGCTTGTTATATTGCTCCTTATTTCAATTTCTCTATCCGGAGGACCTATCATTGGAGATGATTCTTTACTGTTTGTTTTTGTTTTTTTTTGTTTTTTGTTTTTGTTTTTTTGTTTTTTTTTAACTATTGATGAACATGGTTAACATGACTTCTCAGTCGACTAAGGCCAGACATAGGCTATTTTTAAAGATTGTAAGTTTAACAGAACGTGGATTTATTCTTAATCTTAAGTTTTGGGGTAAACATGCACCTTTTTAGATTTTATTTCTATCATTTTTTTCTTGAAAAGTTTCAATGTTTTTGAAGTTGACAGTTTTATCAAAAAAAATTAATTTTAAAATTTGTGTATGCAAATTAATCATAAATTGGAGTACAATTTTTTAAAATGATTTTCTTACTCTGATATATACTAATTTTAGATAAAATATCCGTATGATTTCCAAAAAATATCTGATTTTCTGGACTGGAAGGTTTAGCTATACATCTTTATAATTATTTGAGTAAAATTTCACTTTTTATAATTAGATTTTAAGATGAAATTTTACTTTTTTATAACTAGATTTTAAGATGAAATTTTACTTTTTATAACTAGATTTTAAGGTAACGTCTCTCAACAAAGCTTTTTTCCCCCCCCTGTTGAATAGCACATTAAAATACTTTCTGTATATCTGGAAATGTCATGAAAGTGCCAACATAGAATATATTCTAAAACAAGGTTCTATAATCTATCTCTTTCAAGTGATTTCATTCAGTTCTGTCTGCTATTTAGAAAACATCCATAGTCAAAATTTTCTTTAAATTTCTTTTGTTGCCCAAGTTGATTTCCATTATAGATATTAGGAACATGGTATATATATATATATATATATATATATATATATATATATATATATATATAATTTCACTGTGAAAAGCTAAAAATTCAAGTAAAACTGTTTTATTCATTTGATTGTGCAGTATTCTATTAATACTCCAACAAACTCTGGTTTTAGATATAATTTAAAAAAACATTTTGCTCGTGTGTGTGTGTGTGTGTGTGTGTGTGTGTGTGTGTGTGTGTGAAAAGTCTAATAAATATTAACTATTTTGAACATAGGACTATCTAGACGTCTCAAAGGATTTCTGGTGAAATTTTCACCCATAAATGGTCAGTTTTTCTCATTATGTATTATTTAAAAAAATGTTTAGCTGTCATGATTCTCTGAATAATAAGATGCTGAGTTTAAAATGAATCGAGTTAGATTTGCAGTTCAATGACTCTACTCTGTCTACACACTCAAATAATGTTAGGGTAACCGACAAGATTTTTGAGCTGTAGACAGTTGTCCGAACACACACGCACACTGCCAAAAATATCTTAAAACTATGACTTGTTGCTTTGGTAAATTATTAGGTGCTTGTCCAGAAAAGCCCATTCTGAACATTTTTTTCCATTATTTCAGCAGTCATGTTCAACAAGAAAAAAATAGTTCTAAAATTACATCTTCAAGTAGCTACAATTCAGCTATATTTCTTTTTGCCCAGTCAGCTGGGCTTAGAATACACTGACTGTAGCTCCTGCTGAGGATTAAAATGCCTCTCCAAAAAGGGTGTTCTCAGTTTAAAACTAACTGTATCTGATGTTGAGAATCTGGGGAATGTGGAGTACCCTCATCATTGCCATTACTCCCAGGTCCACATTGACTCTGTTAAGGTTTATCTCTGAGTCAAATGGATCTGTTTAAAGATTTTTTTATTCTCTGTGCAAAACAGAAAAAAAACCTCTAAAGAAACAACTACACAAAAAAAATATAATTATGAACATAATTCCCTAACCTCTAGGGATGAAATAGCCCTGTATGTGTTGGCATGATGTTAAAATCAATCATTTCTTTAATCATTTCTCCCCCACACATATACACATGCACTCCTAAGAAGATGTCAACTTATGCTGTATGGTAAAATTCTAATTTTGAGATTTTTAACTTTTTTGTTAAAAAAGTGAAAAAAAAAAATGACTGACACTTTGAATTATCTGGATCGCAAATGTAAAGGTTCTTCACGTCCTCTAATCTAGTTTTTTTGTTGGAAAGGGGCACAATTTATGTTGCACGTCTTTAGCTCAAATAGTCTGGTATATTTCATCCCTCTCCAGGTCTACAACTGGTTTTTAATTCAGTTTTTTCTTCTCGTTTGGTTGCCATAAAAAGGTTAGATCCCTGTCTGCTCTGCTATTAACCCATAGCTGAAGGACGAAGAGATGAATTCACACATTTCTCAAGGGTATTAGTGTTATGTGAAATACAAACAGACCCCGCGTAACCCTTGTAGGTTATTTAATGCTGTGTTTCTTTATTATATAGTTACAAAAATTATTTCGTGAGTCAGAAACTAACCTACTACAGTTTCGCCTAAGCAGCTCATCAGGGTACCTAATCCCAACTATATATATATATATATATACTCACACCGATGTGAGCTGGATGCAACACAGTCATTTTTTTTTTTTTCTAAGCAGAATTTAACAGGTTTAAAGTCAGTTTTCCTCCTAGATTAGTTGCCATATCAAGATTAAAAATTTGCTCTAACCTGGTATTTACCCTTAGTTGGAGGGAGAATAGTTGGATTCATGCCTTTCCCAAGAGTATTAACACCATGTGAACTGCAAACCGTCTTGTCCAGGATTTGAACTTGGGTTGCCATGTCCATTTCCTACGATAATATACGTTATACAGCAAGTGCCTCCTCTTTATTGCCATCACAGCAACTGCACAGCCACTTTTTTTATTTTATTATGTATCTGTCTCGGGTTGTCTCTGCTTCTAGCATTTTACAGTGAAGATTATTATGATAGGATTGTGATTCTTCATAATCTAAGTTTTATGATATATACTCACACACACACACACACGAGTAAAATTACCTTTCTTAAATTGGAAAAAAACCCAAACTTACCACAGATCAGGAATCCTGGTGTTCTAGTAATAGGATTTTGGCACCAAATTCGAGCCAAAACTGAGAGAAACCTGATAAAGATAGCAGCTGAACAGAACTCTAATGCCATTGGCTGGGGGTAAAGTGACTAAGATGCATAAGATCAATGGAACAACCTGGATGTGAGATTAGTAAAAGCCTGTTTGGAGGGGTTGGGTAAATTCATACACACTCTGTATTTACCAACCCCTCCATATGGGCAGCATTTGACACAGTCAATTTTTTAGTTGAGTTGAACAGGTTTCAATTTAGTTTTTCTTCTAGGCTGGTTGCCTAACTAAAGCAGAAGAAATCAGTCTGCCCCACTATTTACCCATAGCTGAAGGGAGAATAATTGGATTCATACCTTTCCCAAAGGTATTATTGCTATGTGAAATGCAATCAACTTCGTCTTGGATTTGAACTTTTTTTCACCGTGCCCATTTCTTACTTTGATAATCATTACGCCACAGGTGCACTCGCACATATTCTCCTTTGGGAAGCTTTATGTCATGAAGTGAAACAGTTCAATTAAAGTTATGAATTATTGGACTCAAAGATGATTTGTTTAATGTGGTAAATAAAGGCTTCTCTAGGAACAGCCAAATTTTTTGGGATGAGGTAATGACAGATGAATAGTACAAACAATGTGCCACAGATTCTCAGGTTTTGAATTTATTCCTTCTCCTAGACTGGCATAACTGTTATTGTTTTAAGGAAATGGACCGAGTTCAAATCCTGACTGAGGTTATTTGTATTTCACTTCAGGCTAATGCCATTAGGAAAGGCATGAAACCATCTTAACTCCTTTTTGAGTTAATATTAAAACTTACTGAGCTTTTTAACTTTGGATATATATATATATATATATATATATATATATATATATATATATATATATATATATAAGCAAGTAATCCAAATAGAAAGGGGAGATTTATTGAGAAACAGAGTCGATACTATAGCATTTCAGTTCTGATCAAACGGCTGACTTTTTCTTGTTATACAACTTTTCCTAAATTTTTATATATTTTTACACTTTTTATACATCCATCGTTAACTTAACATCACTAATATAACCCTTCATAGTCCTGATGATGGTTTAGCAGAACCGAAACGCTGAAGTGTCGACTTTGTTTCTCAATAAATCTCCCCTTTCTATTTGGATTACTTATCAATTTTTCTTTACAAACTGTCGGATTACAATCCATTATTTTCTTATATATAATCATCTGCATAAAGCTAGAAGAGTTCTTCACTCATATTTGGACAAAGACTTCCACTTTATTATGAGACTCCAAGATTAGTCAGGTGTTGCTTCTGCTTTGATCTGGTATTCCCACACTGTGACATAAAACCAACAAAGCCTGGTGAAAGGGTAAGGTTCTGCTGGTGTATCCTAGTTTGTGGTAATGATGCTTCAGCCCCGAAAACCATGCTTGAGTCTCGGATTATCATCTGAGGAAGGTTTTCTTGATGACACTATTACTGTTGTCTTTGTGGTTGAGTGTTTGCCAATGGCCCAGGAAACCATTGTTCAATCCCAGGTTGATTCATACTAAAAACTCAAAAAATAGTACTTGATACCTCTTTGCTTAACACTCAGTATTATAAGGTAGATATCAAGGGTAAAGTGGAGTAATCCAGGGAAAGAAGTAGCAACCTATTCTGTACTTTGGTGTCATAGCTATTGAAATGGGAGCTTTTGGGTTGCTCTTAAATATGGTCGCCAACTTTACTTATATATACACACACACACACACACACACATATATATTTGCCCAGTCAGCTGGGACTGTAGAATACACCAGCTGCCCCACTGCTGAGGATTTAGGCCCCACCACCCCAACAAGTGTCCTGATTATGACACTAAACAATCTGATGGTGAGGTTCCAATAATGCTGGAACTTTGGGGAATGTGGAGTACCCCTTCATTGTCATTGCTCCAAGGTCTACTCTGGTTCGGAGTGGTAGTGCCTAATTGGGTCCTATCTATGGGTTAAATAGAACTAAACAGTGTACTTATGCTGAACTGAATTGTTTGAATTAGAAGTTTGACTAAACTGAATTGCTTGAAATAGAAATGTTTTTGACATTTAACTGTGTGTAAACAAAATCTGTACTTTTACTAAACTGAATTAGCTGAATTAGAACTGTTTGAATAAACTGAATAGCTTAAAATAGAAATATTTTTGACAATTAAACTGTGTACTCATGCTAAACTGAATTGTTTAAAATAGAACTGACTATTTGCATAAAAATGGATTTGGCGTTAAATAACTTATAAAGGTTAAACCCAACCAACCAACCTCATTAGTACAGTCCCAGTGTTTGTCATATTTTCCAGCCTTCTTCAGGTGTTTGTTATATGGTTGACATGCCATAAAAACAACTATGTGATTTGCTCACAAGTTACTGGTCTTAGATAGGAATGCTTGGAACTATACACACTCCAGTCAGCTGCGGCTGTAGAATACACTGACTGCATCTCGGCAGAGGGGTAAGACCCCCCCCAACGAGGGAACTGGATATAACATTAAACAATCTGCTAGTGAGCCTCCAGTGATGCTGGTGCTTTAGGGAATGCTTTAGGGAGTACCCCTTTGAGTACTCATCATTCCCTGGTCAACTCTGGCTAAGAGTGGTAGCATCTGAAAGAGTCCTATTTATGGATCAAATAGAACTGTTTGACATTTTAAATTGTATGTAATCAAATGACTTATGCTGAATTGAATTGTTAAAAATAGAACAGTTTGATCATTTAACTGTGTATAAACAAATGACTGATGTTTTATTGAATTGCTAATGATACATAGCAATATTTGAAATCATTTAATTTTAACTTATACAAAATTGAATTGTTAGAAACAGAACTGTTTGATCCTTTAACTGTGTGTATTTACAAAATGTTTAAAAATCATATTTAATATATATATATATATATATATATATATATATAACTAGATTTGGCATTGAATAACTCATAATGGTTGATTTGCCACCAAACCAAATCTTGAAACCATATAACTACGAGTTATTTGTGTTAAAAATAGTTATTTAAAGCTATAATTATTTACCTTGGATTATTCTCATTAGTTCCTTGAAAACATATAAAAGAAAGAAATAGACTTTGGTCTAAAATAACGCACCAAGAGTTGACATGCTATTCATAAACCAACCCAAAACATGTACCTAATCTGTCTGATATCTTCTGTGTTTATATATATTATTTACTCAGTTTTTCGCATTAGCTGATGGTCTTTCACTGGAGTTTGAGTGACAGTAAGTCTCCAGGACTTATATATATCATTATTTACTCAGTTTTTCGTATTAGCTGATGGTCTTTCACTGGAGTTTGAGTGACAGCAAGTCTCCAGGACTCTTCTCGGTATTCTGGCCATTCTCAATAATACTGTAGTTTGGATGGTCTCCACTCATCCCCCAACTTCCAAGTCCTCCAGTCCCTTTAATAATCCTTTAGTTACTGTACAAAAAGCACCAATCACAATTGGTATAATTATCACCTTCATGTTTTATCGTTTTTTTTCAATTCTCTAGCAAGGTCGAGGTACTTGTCCTACTTTTCACATTCTTTCCGTTTTATTCTGTGGTCAGCTGGGATAGCATAGTCAACAATTTTGAAAATTCTCTTTTTTTGTTTTTTATTATTTCTCCCTCGTTCTCCTTCCTGCCGTCTTTCTCTCTCTCCTTCCGGTTCTCACCTTCCTTCTTTCCTTCCTTCCTTCCTTCCTTCTTTCCTTGAGTTGTAACACGTTCGTCGGGCAAATGCACTCAGAACAAATCTGCCCCGTTCAGCCGTTACCGTGCGTATTTGTATGTTCGTGAGATCTCGTAAGAATTTGCATACGTGCAAATTACCTCTCGCTGGTTCGAGATCTCCCCTCGTCAAATATGCTCGAGGCAGCCATATCGGTTTCCGCACTACAAGCCAGACACGTTCGTGTGCGCTTCGAATGCCCAGGTACGTTACCTTCTCACTAACCAATGCTTATATGCCATATATCAAGGCTAGACACACACACACACACACACACACACACACACACACCTTTAGTTCAACTTTGAATAAGTTTTCAATTTTTATATTTTTTAATCCAACCTTCTACGTGTGATCTGATTTCTTTACTTTTGATTGTTTAGTAGAATATCGTGCATAATTTTGCTTTAAAAAATGTCTTGTGTGGACTTTAAATTCTAATTTTCCCAATAAATATGTCGATATCATGTCTGTCATTCAGAGGTGAAAGTATAAAACTGATAGTTATCTCCCTTAGATTATTATCTTAACCTACGTGCAAATAAACAGTTTTAATTTCTAATCTTTTCCTATCAGTAGGTCATAGTTTTAAAACTAAATCTGGCAATGATATTTATTGCGTGTAAATAATTTGACTCTCTTTAAAAGTGTAAAGTAGACCGAGCTCTCATGCATTGTTAAGGCAACTTATCTAGGAGAAGGAAAACTAAATTCAGGGTCTGTTCTGGGTATGACACTGCATCCAGTGGTGAGGCTGCATTTCTGAAGCTCTGAGGAGGGTAAAGTCACATGTTCATTGCCATTACTCCCAGTTTGACTCTGACCCTGGACTGATAGTACCTGTTGGGGTTCCATCTGTGAGAAGGAACCTTAAAAGGCTCTTCTTGTCTGGATCAAATAGATCTGGTCAAAATCATTTGTATTGGATAGGAATAAATAAAACCATAACCCTGCAAATAATTAATTATTATTAAATAGAATTATTAATGTTTGATAGGAATACTTGAAACCATTTAACAGTATGGAAATTATTTGTATTAAGAATTACTCTAATTGTTTATTGCCCTGTTGGCTGTTGGAATACACCGACTGCACCCCTGCAGAGGGGTAAGACCCCCCCCCCCCACTCCCAATGAGTGTCCTGGATATAACACTAAACAATCTGATGGTCAGATTCCAGTGATACTGGAGCTTCGGGGAATGCAAAGCACCCCCCTTTCTTTGCCATTGCTCCCAGGTCCACTTTGGCCCGAAATGGTAGCACCTGATAGGGCCCTATCTATGGGTTAAATAGAACTGCATACTTATGCTAAACTAAATTGTTTGTAATAGAAAAGTTTTTGACAAATAAACTGTGTACTTACATTTAAATTGTGTGCTTATGCTAAACTGAATTGTTTGAAATGGAACTGTTTTTCACATTGAAACTGTACTTACACTAAACTGAATTGTTTAATATAGAAATGTTTTGACATTTAACTGTGTGTAAACAAAATCTGTACTTATAACTAAACTAAATTAGCTGAATTAGAACTGTTTGACTAAGCTGAATAGCTTGAAATAGAAACGTTTTTGACAATTAAACTGTGTACTGATGCTAAAATGTTTGAAACAGAACTGATTATTTGCATAAAAAATGGATTTGGTATTAAATAACCTACAAAGGTTGATATGCCATAAAATCCAACCAACCAATCTGTTTACAAAAGATCGTTAGTTACATGAAATCATAATTGGGTAAATTATCTGTTATGGGGGCTTAAAAATGCAATAACATAGGGGTATGACACCCCCTACCTACAAAATGGGGTTCTGGTTATTATATTAAACTGTATCTAGTGGTAAGGCAACAGTTTGGGAGGTCTGAATAGTGTGGAGTATCCCTTCATTACCATTATTCTCAGGTCCACTCTAACCTGGAAGAGTTGTGCATGTTATAATCCCATGTATGGATCAAGTAATTCTATTTGAAAATTATTTGTATTAGATAGGAATACTTGTAATCATGTAACTAAAAATCATTAGTAATAATCAGTACTTGAAACCATATAATTGTGTGCAGAAAATTATTAATATCATTAGATAGAAATAGTTAAGTGAAATTATTTAACTGTGTAAATTATTTGTATTAGATCAGAATACTTAAAACTATTAGCTCAGTTACATAGTTTTATCAGATAAGAATACTTGATATCATGCAAACAAATGATTAATAGATAAGGATTATCTGTACTGGGTATGACACTAAACTGTATCTGATGACAAGGCTCTAGTTCTGGAGAATATGGAGTCGCCTCTTTGTCATTACTTCCAGGTCCACTAAGAGTGGTAGTACCTGTCATTGGTCAAATAGATTGCTTTGCAAATTATTTGTATTAGATAAGAATACTTGATATCCTAACTGAAACTAAATTGGCTATGGACAAATAAAAGAGGTCAATTTAAAAAAAAATCTAGTGATATTTGGAATTACTATTAGATATTTTGATAATGGGTCAAATCTTGGCTTTGAATCACCTACAACAAATTGATATGCCATTAAACTGAATTTCCTATTTGAAGCATAGCTGTCATTATTGTTGATTTCTCTTTAGTGAAACATTTAAAGTTGTTTTGATGAATGAACAACAAACTGATAAGAAAATATATATATATATATATATATATATATAAAGTTGGCAACCATTTTTGAGAGTGACCTGAAGGCTCCCTTTTTAATAGCTACTACACCAAGGTGTAGGAGAGAGCTCTTTTCATTTCTTTGGATTACTCCACTCTACCCTTAATACGTACCTTATAATGCTAAGTGTTAAGCAAGGCAGCATCAAGTACCATTATTTGAGTCTTTGGTATGACTCGATCTGGGATTGAACCTCTGTCTCCCGGACCATTGGTAAATGCTCTACAAGGCCTGGTCCATGCAGGGGTTTGTATTTTTTTTAATATACATTCTATTAACAAACATGAGTGAGTTCAAGTCTTATTGAACACCTCATTCACATGGCCTTGTGCCATATGTTCTCTGATAAAAGCACCAAGCTGGAAACATACACATATGTAAGAATGAAATAAATAGATAATTCTTAAAAAAAAAAAAAAAAAAAAAAAAGAAAAGATACAAATCTCTTTGTGGACCTATATATTTTAAAATATTTTTTTCTCTCTTTGGACATACAACAAAAAAATTTTCACACACACATTTTTATATATATATATATATATGACAAATAGGAATACTTTGTTTTTTTGCTTTTAACTATTTTTGACCTGATGTCATTGTCAGGAGAAATAGGTTTTGTGGGAGAGGGGAATTTTTTTTTTTTTTTTTTTTTTTTTTTTTTTTTTTTTTTAGGGCAGTTGATGTGTTATAAGAGCAACAAGGGAAAATTTTACTGGTGACATCGTATATCCGTTTGTTGAATGAAAATTTTCTGCTATCTAAATGTTTTCGATTGACCTTTTCATATATTTCTAGTGAAAGCTCGTAGTTAATGAGTTTTCCATTTAGTTAGAGCAGAGTGCATTTCAAATACATTGTGACTGACCTGCTAGCTTATTTTGTTTATCATAACTCCAAGTTTTATTTTTAGGCAGGTTAAGTTTCATATTAAACCCAAATGGCACGTGTTTGTGTTTTATCGACTTAATTTTTTTTTTTTTTTTTTTTCGTTTGTGTCATATTTAGATCTTTTTCAATTTTTTTTTGAGTGAGTCAAAAGTTTTGCCATATTTTGGTAGTATGTAAGGCACAATTCAGCAGTTTAGAATACCTTTGCCAAGCTTATAAAGGTGACGAACCTCATTGGACTATGAGATGTCAACTTGCCTGATACTCTCTTAGTGCTACTTGCCAGATTTGCCTCTCTGGTTTAGAGAAGGGCCTCAGAATACACACCTTTTAGGCCTATCTGATCTTGCCTAACCATCAAGGTTCTTGCAACCCTAACAAAATTTCTTGAACCGTTTGGTAACTGTCCTGTGATCAGCTGCACATTCACTTTTCATACACCAAACGTTTTTGGTCACTTCCACAGCATTTAAACTTGTAAAGCATAAGTTCTCGAAGTGAACTTCATTGCATGTTTATCTGTGTGGCTTTCAAAGCGGTACACAACATGTCAGCACACCAACTACCACAATACTACCTAGCACTGCGGATACCTAACTTGGTTTGAACTGCTTAGGTCAAGTGATCTATGCATTGCAAACTAATATGTTCCAAAATATTGTAAAGATTTTGACTTACCCTATTGTGATGGTGAATCTTGCATCTCTCTTAAGATTGTGACTGTTAGAACAGAAATGTTGTCCTGCAAGTTTTGAACCTCATAGGACTATGAGATGTCAAGCTCGCCTGATACTCTCTTAGTGCTACTTGCCAGGTTTGCCTCACTGGTTTAGAGAAGGTCTTCAGAATACACACTTTTAGGCCTAGCTGATAGTGAATCTTGCATCTCTCTTAAGATCGTGACCGTTAGAACAGAAATGTTGTCCTGCAAGTTTTTTGTGACCCAGTAAAAATAGCAGTCGGATCTCTTTTCTTTTCTTTTTTTTTTTTTTTTTTTTTTTTAAGAGAAATACAGTTAATCCTAGATCATGAAATATTTTCTAGTCAAATTTGCTGTTGGATGTTATTTTTTTAAGCATCTAAAGTGTTGACCTAGCAGATAATTATGAAATGCTAATTAGAATTCTCTACTCCTTAAATAGAAGCACCAGTATCATTATGGACCACTGGAACCCAACGGCTTCATGGGTCATTTAGTAATTAGTAAATGTGTATATTTACCCAACACCTCTACAACAAACAAGAAAGAATGCAGATTTACATAGATATGTAATAATTATGTTATTAACACACTGTGCACTATAATTCATCACACACACACACATTAATTGTATTTATAACACGTACATGTAATAATTATATTCATAAAACGCACACATGTGTAATGATCATATTCATAATTTGTCCATTCTGCTGAGGTTGTAGAATACACCGACTGCACCTCTGCAAAGGGGTATAACCTCTTCCTCCCAACGAGTGTCCTGGATATACCACTAAACAATCTGATGGTGAGATTCCAGTAATGCTGGAGCTTTGGGGAATGCAGAGCACCTCTTCATTGCCATCGCTCCCGGGTTCAGCCTGTCCCGGAGTGGTAGTACCTGATAGGGTCTTATCTATGGGTCAAATAGAGATAAACTGCATACTTATGCTAAACTGAATTGTTTGAAATAGAACCGCTTTGACATTTAACTGTGTGTGGACAAAAAAACTATACTGATACGAAACTGAATTGGTTGAATTAAAACTGTTGGACTAAACTGAATAGCTTGGAATAGAAATGTTTTTGACAAACTCTGTACTGATGCTAAACTGAATTGTTTGAAATAGAACTGATTATTTGTATGAAAATGGATTTGGCATTAAATAACCTACAAAGGTTGATATGCCATAAAACCCAACCAACCATATTCATGACAAACACACGCATACATAATTATATTCATAGCGCACACACACACACACACACACACACACACACGTGTAATAATTGTATGCATTACATAAATGCAAGCAATACTTATACATCCCCCCCTTGTTCTCAAGGGGGTGTCCTCGTAGTGTAATGGTTAATGCGATGGACTGCAGAATCATAGTAAGCGAGTTTGTACTCCAGTCGCGGTATTACATTCACTTTCAGACAAATACCCTTGGGAAAGATATGAACCCCCTTATCCTCCCAACTATGGGTCAAATAGTACCACTACTGTTCTTCTAGAAGGATGGCTTTGGCATTAAATAACCAACAAAAGTTGATATGTCATTAAATCAAAGAAACCAAACCAAGTTCTCAAGTAGTAACCATGAAATGTTCCTTAGAATTCTTTATTCCTTTCTAAATAGAAACACGACTGTTGGCAGGGGTTAAGATATGTCGACTGTATCCTCTGTATATTAATTTACAAAGCTCTTTGCTTCGATGTGGCACAAGGCCGAATGAATGGGGCGCCCACTCACTCGTGTAGGTTTGCTAGTCTAGCTTGCTAACTGTTACACCTGTATCCTCTGTATATGAAGCTAACCCTACATTCATGGATAGGATGTGGCTCAGTCAATTTGATAAGTGTAGTACAGCTGGTGTGAATTCAGTTTTCCTTCTTTTAGACTGGTTGCCTCACCAGATCTAGAGAACCTAGTCAGCTCTACTATTTACCCTAATTAGGGAAGATTACAGATAGATTCTAGCCTTTCCAAAAGGTATTAACATAAAAATGTTTAATAAAAGGAATTTAGATTAGAAAATTTCTTGCATGAAAAAAGTGCTTGAAGCTGCTCTCGTAGTACAGATATTAAACCTAGTATATATTAATATCAACTCATGTAGTAATTAAAGTTTCATGAGGAGCACACAGTCATTAGACAGAAATATATATATATACAAATTTCGTTTAACATAATAGATATTTTCTGTCTAAATATTTTCTTGTTGATCAACAAGAAAATATGTAGGCAGGAAATGTCTATTATGTTAAATGAAATATTTATTAATGAAGAAATGCTGCTAAAATATATATAATTTCCGCCATGAGCCGGATGTATCACAGTCAATTTTTAAGCAGAGTACAGCTGGTTTGAATTCAGATTTTTTCTTCTCCTTGACTGGTTGCCTAACCAAAGCTAAAGATCCCAGTACGCCTTACTATTTACCTATAACTGACGGAGAGAATACGTGGATTTGTAACTTTCCCAAGGGCATTAACACAAAGTAAATTACATATAGACATATCCAGAATTTAAATTCTGTTTACTGATTTCATTTCCAACAATGATAGCTTTTATGCTCAGCCCACCTTTTAATTAGTAAATGTATTACCAGTCTTAAACTAGTAGAATTAAAACTTTTTATTCGTTCCATCTGAGTGCTATCTAAAGGACATGCTCGTGTTTAAAGGTCAGGTTGACTTTCTCACATCGTTTTGTTTTTTTTTTTTCTTCTTCATTTTATTCCACTGACCCATATTAAAGTTTCTTTGCGTCAATATGTTGGTTAAAATCGTTATTTTAATTGCACAGAAGAGGAAGGAAATACCAATTTAAACCATGCACACGCACACACACACACGCACAAAGCGGTATTTAAGAATAGTGTGTATTTATTTATAGTTGATATCAAATCAGGCTGATAGCATATAGTCTAGTCAGCTGGGGCTGTAGAATACACCGACTGCATCTCTGTAGAGGGAAAGACCCCTCCCCGATCAAAAAAGGGTCCTGGATATGAGGATAAACCATCAGATGGTGAGGCTCCAGTCTTGGATCTAGTTCAAGCTATGAGCAGGCATACATGCCAGACTCATATTGCAACTTACTGAGTCCTGTCTTATTTCATCAGATCAGATTTCCATATTGTAGACAACTTTTCAATGGTAGTCTACGCTTTCCTATGTGTATGTTGACATTGCTTTCAGTAGATGAGATATTACTACCAAGGAATGTGAAATGGCCTACTAATTGACAATATAGTAACTGAAACATGTCATACTAATAAAGTTATCTTTTAAGCAATTTCTTTTTTACTATTCTACAATCATATTTTTCAATGATATCTTTAAATATCATTATCTAAGATAAATATACTAGAAGGGCTACTCGACATTGCCTTGGTCAAGGGGAAAAAAATCACATATAACATATGTACCTCATAAAAAGAAATAACAAAGAAAACCTTTCTCTTAGTGTAAATCCCAAATTTCAAAGCCATTTCTGAGGCCTAGACTGCAAACGAACTGGTGAGATTCCAGTGATGCTGGGGCTTTGGGTAATGCGGAGCACCCCTTCATTGCCATTGCTCCCAGGTCCACTCTGGCCCAGTGTAGCAGCACCTGATGGGACCCTATCTATGAGTTAAATAGAACTAACAGCATACTTATGCTAAACTGAATTGTTTGACAAAACTGAATAGTTTGAAAACCATGCTTATATTTAAACTGCGTGCTTATTCTAAACTGAATTATTTGAAATGGAACTGTTTTTTGATATTGACAATGTACTTACACTAAACTGAATTGTTTAACATAGAACTGTTTTGACATTTAACTGTGTGTAAACAAAATCTGTACTTATACTAAACTGAATAGCTTGAAATAGAAATGTTTTTCACAATTAAACTCTACTTACATATAAACTGCATATTTATCCTAAACTGAATTGTTTGAAATAAAACTATTTTCATAAACTGTACTTATTGACAACTAAACTGTACTCATACTAAACTGAATTGTTTGAAATAGAACTGTTTATATGTATGAAAATGGATTTGGCATTAAATAACCTACAAAGGTTGATAGGCAATAAAACCCAAACAACCAACCAACACTAACTTTTTTTCACCACTATCCTAGAACTTTTTCACAGATTTGATTGGTTGGGTTTTATGGCATGTCCAACCCCCTTGCGGGTTATTTAATGCCAAATCCTGCTTATATATGATTTCTAAATGAACTCTGATTACAAATTCCGTTTCCTATGATGATAAATCTTACACAAAGCACGCTATTTCCTGGTTAGGACGCTAACCTGCTTCCAGTGGTGAGATCGGGAGACTGTGAAGTACCCCTTCATTGCCATTACTCCCAGTTCCACTCTGACCTGGAGTGGTAGTAGCCTGTTAGGGTTTCATCTATGGATCTGTTTAAAAATTATTCAAGCTATACATGATGAACCCATGTAAACAAATGATTATTATCAAATAAAATTATGTAAGGAATACACAGAACCAATTAACTGTACGCAAATTATTTGTATTAAAAATAGTTCCATGAAGCTGAAATTATTTATATATCAATTTTTATTTGTGATTTGAAATCATCTTGTGCATAAATTCTTAGTAATAAGAAGACTTGAAACAATACAACTGTGTGCAAATTATTTGTATTAGATAGGAATACTTGAAACCATACAACTGTGTGCAAATTATTTGTATTAGATAGGAATACTTGAAACCATACAACTGTATGCAAATTATTTTTATTAGATAGGAATACTTGAAACCATACAACTGTGTGCAAATTATTTGTAATAGATAGGAATACTTGATTTTAAATCCTGGACAAAAGTGTTTGCATTCCTATAGTGCTAATACCTTTGGTAGAAAAATATGAATCCCTCGTGTTATCACTAAATTTTAGAGCAGACTAGGATCTTTAAACTTGGGGTTGAAACCTGTCTAAAAAGAAAACTATGCACACAAACTTGTTAATCTCTGCTTAAAATTTGACACTGTGTTTACGTCGTGTTCATGAAGTGTACTGGATATATTACAATTCAAATTAAATCATAGACAAATATTTTTAAAAAATTTAATTTTAAAAAATTTAATTTTAAAAAATTTCAATGAACATTTAAATATAATACTTGCAATCAAACATTTTTAAATGAATCAAATTTTGGCATTAAATAACCCGTTATGAGTTGATATACCATCATACAAACAAAACCAACCAAGCCCTAAATAGAAACACTAGTATCATCACGGAACGCTTTTATAAGGACCCAACCTGTTCACAGGTCATCCAGTAATTAGTAGACCTTTGCTATTGAAATTGCAGAATTAAACTGTTTATTGGTTCCGTCTGATTGCAATTTCAAAAGGACTTGCTCTCATGTTTAAAGGTCAGATTGACTTTAGCACAAACAATTCATTTTTTTTTTTTTTTTTTTTTTTTTTTTTCAATTGACCGACATTACAATTTCCCCACTTTCTTAAAATTGTTATTTCAATTGCACAGAAGGAAGGAAAATGCTGATTCTAAACCACTTATTTATTCAACTGCAATGTAAATACCAACCCCCTTGTCAATGGGGCATAGAATATTACAAACAGCATTCTTTGTTGAGTGGTAAGACCTTTCTTCAAACAAAAAAAAACAAAACAATGCGTTGTGTATAATACTAAACTTATCTGTTTGTGAAGCTCCTGTTCTGGTGTGTATGGAGCCATCTTTTCATTATTATTACTTCCAGGTCCACTCTGGTTGTACTGGTTAAAGTCCCATCTATGGGTCAAATAGATTTGAGAAACTGAAATCATCCAAACAAATAGAAGTTCTTACCTGTGATGATTTCAAATTCATTCTTTTAATTGTAAAAATCATTTTAATAATGTTTAGCGAGTTCGATTCTCAAAGGGTTCCCCACATTTCTGGCCTTGTGCCAAACTTATGACTTCAGCCGTGTATTGAATATACTCAAAGCTTCTATAGAAATTTTTCTTACGCAAGGGAGGTAACTGCTGATTAATTCAAATACACCAACTAAATTGGTCGAAAATTTGAATACATTTTTCTCCTAATTTTAGACTCAAATATAAAAATGTCGCTTGTTAAAATAGTTTCTGCTATAGAATTTCTTAAATTTAAGGATTTAAAAAAAAATCATCTTACTGTTTCTATTTTTCCAATTGTGCATGTGATGTATACAGGGTTTATATTTTAAATTAGCAACGGTTTTTATATTAAAATTGCATTTTGTGTGTGTGTGTGTGTGTCGGTGGTGTGTGTGTTTGTGTGTCGGTGGTGTGTGTGTGTTTGTGTGTCGGTAGTGTGTGTGTGTGTGTGTCGGTGGTGTGTGTGTTTGTGTGTCGGTAGTGTGTGTGTGTGTGTGTGTGTGTGTCGGTGGTGTGTGTGTTTGTGTGTCGGGTAGTGAATGTTGTGTGTGTGTCGGTAGTGAATGTTGTGTGTGTGTGTGTGTGTGTGTGTGTGTGTGTGTGTGTGTGTGTGTGTGTGTGTCGGTAGTGAATGTTGTGTGTGTGTGTGTGTGTGTGTGTGTGTGTCGGTAGTGAATGTTGTGTGTGTGTGTCGGTAGTGAATGTTGTGTGTGTGTGTGTGTGTCGGTAGTGAATGTTGTGTGTGTGTGTGTGTGTCGGTAGTGAATGTTGTGTGTGTGTGTGTGTGTCGGTAGTGAATGTTGTGTGTGTGTGTGTGTGTCGGTAGTGAATGTTGTGTGTGTGTGTGTGTGTCGGGTAGTGAATGTTGTGTGTGTGTGTGTGTGTGTGTGTCGGGTAGTGAATGTTGTGTGTGTGTATGTGTGTGTGTGTCGGGTAGTGAATGTTGTGTGTGTGTATGTGTGTGTGTGTCGGTAGTGAATGTTGTGTGTGTGTATGTGTGTGTGTGTCGGTAGTGAATGTTGTGTGTGTGTATGTGTGTGTGTGTCGGTAGTGAATGTTGTGTGTGTGTATGTGTGTGTGTGTCGGTAGTGAATGTTGTGTGTGTGTATGTGTGTGTGTGTCGGTAGTGAATGTTGTGTGTGTGTGTGTGTGTGTGTCGGTAGTGAATGTTGTGTGTGTGTGTGTGTGTGTGTCGGTAGTGAATGTTGTGTGTGTGTGTGTGTGTGTGTCGGTAGTGAATGTTGTGTGTGTGTTTGTTTGCAGTGTGTGTGAGTGCATATGTTCATAGTGAATGTTTTCTGTGTGTGTGTGTTCGTAGTGAATGTTTTTTCTCTGTGTATCTGTGTTCGTAGTGAATGTTGTGTGTGTTCATAGTGAATGTCTTGTGTGTGTGTGTGTGTGTGTTCATAATGAATGTCTTGTCTGTGTGTTCATAGTTGTTTTGTGTGTGTAGTTGGTGTTTTGTGTGTGTGTGTCTTCCTAAACTGTCTAGAACTGGGCTATTTTTTCATCTGCCCTCACAAAAAAAAAAAAGAAAAAAAAAAAAAATTGTGCTAGATTCCATGCTGGTGGGAAGATAAGAAAATGAACTTTGTAAATAAAAATGTATTTTTTGCAACAACCAACAAATATTTATTCCACAACCCATGATGCTAAATGATCGGATTTTCTAAATTTACAATCTCTGAATTTCTCTTATATAGAGAGAAATTTTAATTAATAAGCAATTATAATTGACATTTATTTCATATTCAATAAAATTATTCAAATAGATATTTGAATTATTCTTTTGAGCAAAATACTAATGTCATGGATTATTAAATTAAATTAAAAAAAAAAAAAAAAAAAAAAACATTGATAAAAATTAATTATTACAATGTATATGTATTTTACCCAACCCCTCTACCAGGATCACGATGTGATAAAAACTTAATTTTTACGCAGGTCTAGATTTATAGTTCTCTTTCTGCTAGATGGCCCAGTTGACTGAGGCTGTAGAATACACAGACTGCATCTCTGCAGAGGGGTACGACTCCCCCAATGAGTGTCCTGCATATGACACTAAACAATTTGATGGCGAGGCTCCAGTAATGCTGGAACTTTGGAGAATGTAGAGTACCCTTTTATTGCCGTTGCTCGCAGGTCCACTCTGGCCTGGAGTGGTAGCACCAGATAGGATCCTATTTATGGATTAAATCAAATTAAACTGTGTTCTTACGCTAGACTGAATTGCTTGAAATAGAACTGTTTTGACATTTAAGTGTGTGTGTGTAAACAAAAACTATTCTTATACTAAACTGAATTGTTTGAAATAGAACTGTTTATATGTTTAAAAGTGGATTTGGCATTGATGACCTACAATGTTTGACATGCCATAAAACCAAACTAAATATGAGAGAGATAGAGACCCTCTCCATTCAGATTTAATTTTATATTATGAAGATAGGTTAGATATGATTCTTATAACACCCTGGATATCTTTTTGTGTGGGGAGGGTGTGTCTTATCTGTCATTCATATGAAGATAAAACCTTTTTTTTTTTTTTTTTATTTTAACTCGTTTTTTAATAAACTGAATGTTTTAAATACTTTTTAATTTTCTTTAAAAGTTGTTTATTATTTGAAAAAAATTAGATTTTCTAAATTTCAATTGATTAAATAAAATTATCAGTTTATGAAATTATCAAAAATATTTATTTTAATTCTTTTAATTTGACTTGATAAATTGAATGTATTTGATGAAGAGGTGAGTTTTCACTGTTTAACAAATTCTCGTATAAAGGATGGTGAATATAAAATATAGCTAAAAAATGTGTGCCAGGTCAAATAACAGTTCATCTTGTTGAAGCTTCTGATGGTTTTCATTTATTTTGGGTGTTCTAGGGGGTGGGGAACCACTACATCAATTGCTATTGTATGCTTTAGGTGTCATAATTCCACTTTTAAAAAAATCAGATTAACATGTGTCCCTAGACACCATCAGATCTACATTACAAGAAAAAGAAGCTGAATGTTTTTATGTGGTATATCATCATCAGTCTGGTAACCCCAGGTAGAGAGGGTTGTAGAGGCACCACTGATGACTCTCTCACAATCACCAGCCATCTATCTATGTAGTGAACTATTCTCCACAGGCCTGTCCGTTCCCAGATGTTATCTATCCACTCTCTTTGTCTGCTTTTTCATCTTCCTCCCAGCACTGTGACATGAAGGATGGTTTTTTTGTTCCATATTCATTTTCTTTACAATGTTAAAACAGGATGACATGTGATCCAAAGGCTGCAGTTTTTTTTTTTTTCTGACCTCATTTGCGATGTGGTCTCCGAGAATGTCACCTACAAAGTCCACATATTGAATTTATGGACACTTTTTTTTTTTTTTTAACTGTAAAATTTTGTTTGTTTTAATATTTGTTTTTAATTACTCCACCCCCACCTTCTTTGAAATTTTTATCAGGAAAGAGTGAGTGATTTTAATAGCATACCAACCCCTGTAGGATTATTTTTTGCCTAAAGATTAAGAAATCCCATTCATTGTATGTTTATACTTAGATTAAAAATTTTTTTGTTTTTTGTTCCAAGTTATATCAAATATTCCTATCTAATACAAATAATTAGCACACAGTTGTATGGTTTCAAGTATTCTTATCTAATATTAATAATTATATAGTTTAAATAATTGTTTTTCTTTGATAATAATTTTTGTTCGGACATTGTTACATGGTAACTAATAAAGAGGCATTGTAAACAATAAGTGTCTTGTAACTATTCTCAATACAAATTTTCAGTTAGATGATATCAAGTATTCCTATCTAATACAAATAATTTGCAAGCAATTATGATTTCAAGTAACTAATAATAATAATCTTAAGTATACAATTATATCTCCTAAGTAACTATTCTTAATACAAATAATTTACTGTTACTTGGTATCCAATATTTCTGATCCCAATAATTTTCAAGCAATTTTATTTGACTTGTAGATTTGACCCTAACAGGTACTACCACTTTCGTTTAAAGTGGACCTGGGAAGTAATGCCAATAAAACCAAATCCCATACTCCTCAGTGCTCTAGAACAGGAGCCTCACCATCAAATGCAGTTTGTCGTACTGAGAACACTCTATTGAGGGGAGAAGTAATTAACTGAGTGTTTTGCCCAGATGTGACACAAGGCCATATAAATGGAGCACCCAATGAGACTTGAACTCACTTGTGAAGATTTGCTAGTCTAGGGTGTTTCTAAGCTCCACTGACTGAATGACACTGTAAGTTGACTGCTAGAGACAGGTCTTGTTTTGTATGTATGAAGATTACTAGGTTATTCCCGGATGCTAAAAATCATATTAAGGTTGGGGATATTTTCTCTGAATTGTTATATCTTTGAGATATCATGCTGATGAATAACTCTTCATGGCATCCTTTTGTGCATTGGAGGTGACTTGGTGCTACTCATCTTCTCTCCAAGGCGACTGGTGTTACTGGGTTACATGTTACCAGTAGTATAGAACTACCTCTGGCCTGATACATACAAATATTTATTTAGTAGTACATAGTAAGTATCAGGTCGGATGGTTATGTATTGTCTAATATCATAAAACGGCAGAGAAATGAGATTTGAGGATCCGATGAGCAATTTGCATCACTATGAAAAGTTCATTAATCTTCGTTGAGAAAAAGATGAACATTCTGCCTTTTTACTCAATCAAGAACTATATGAATAAAATGCTATCATTGTGTCCTTCAGGTTAGAAAGAAAGAAAGATGGAAGAATAAAATGAATGAATCAATTGATTAATAAAAGAAAAAAGGGAGGTGCCTGTGGTGTAATGGTTATCGTCACAGGATATGGACATACGATATGGTGATACGAGTTCAGTTCCTGGACAAGACTGATTGCATTTCACATAGCACTAATACCCTTGGGAAAGGTATGAATCCAATTATTCTCCCTCCAGCTATGGGTAAATAGTAGGGCAGACTAGGTTCTTCAGCCTTGATGAGGCAACTAGTCTAGGAGAAGGAAAACTCTGAATTCAAACCTGTTAAACTCCGCTTAAAAAATTGACCTTGTGTCATATCCTGCCCGAGCGGAGGGTTTGGGTAAATAGGATAAAAGAAAAAAGTCAGAATTGAAAGAAAGAAAAAGAACGGTTGGGGGCAGTGAATGAAAAAAAGGAAAGAAGATGGTTACAGTTTTAATGGTATATCAATCTTTGTGGGTTATTTAATGTGAAAGCAAACACTATAAAATGAACAGCAGTGATATTAAATGACCCACAGCTAGGGGGATTGGGGGAGTTCATAACTTTTCCAAGGGTGTTCATCCGAAAAGTGAACATAGTAACATGACTGACGTTTGAACCCTCTTACTTAGAGGCCGCAGTCCAGCTCTTTAGCTGTCACACCCCAGTGACTCCCACTGAATGAACATGAGAATAAAAAAATAAAAAAATGGAAATTTATTTTTTCCCTGTGATTTTTTTTTTTTTCCCCAGAATAATTTACTAAAATGAGACTAATGATGCTGTTATTTGGAGGCGGGGGTGAGTTAGGTGGGGAAAAAAAATAAAGATTTGTTCCAATTAGATGTGTGGGTGAATGAAACCAACCAAGGATGATACTGATCTATTATCCGGGATGGTTTAAGATGAAGGTGTAGTTTAGTGGGTTTTTTTTTTTTTTTTTTTTTTTTTTTTTGGTTGCTTTGCGTTTGTCAGATCATGGTACCATTTACTAAAATATCAACTTTATACACTTGTGTGTGTTGGCGATAGTTTTGGATTTTTTTTTTTTTGGCGGGAGTGTTATGTTGTCATGATATTTGTATATGTGGTACCAGGGTGTGTACATAGTATTCAATGAAGGATGTTTGTGAAATATCTCTTTGAGCTCATTACACTGGTGTACCGGGGTGACTTTTATTTTGTTTCTCATACCATATCACCGTTTTACTGGTGTGGAGATTGAAATGGCAGAGAGTAAGTTTAAGCTTGGGGTACAAAGGGATGGAGATTATATATATATAAATATATATATATATATATATATATATATAAAGTATGGAAGCAAAATTAGGATTATTCTAGTATATTAATAAACGACTCTATAATAAAATCAGATTAATTTTTATTTCAAAAGATAAAAAACTAAAAGATAGACACAAAACAGTAAATTTACTCAATATGGTCACCATTTTTTTTTTTTTTTTTTTTTTTTTTTTTTTTTTTTTTTTTCAATTATTGTATCAACATGCCTTCAAAATAAATTTTTCAGATATTTTATTCCATTCCTCCTCAATAACTATCTTAAGCGAATCAATATTTGGATGGGAAGTTAGTTGCATTTGTTTAGTTTTCTAAAACACCCATATAGCGTAATCAAGGGGTTTAAGATCTTCTTAAATTACTGTCCTCACAGTTTTCTCGTGGACTTTCAATTCATTAGCATACTTTCTTATTAATGTTGTGGAGTACTTCTTAATCTCCGTCATGAGAGCAGTTAAAAAAAACCCTCTTTTTATTTTTTGTTCAATCCTCTGCTCTATCTTTTTCTTAAAAAGCTCTTTTCCTGTAATAAAAACAAACTTTTCTTTGCTTTATATACGGTAGATGAAGAAACTTTGGCTTGATTTAAGCATTAACTAAATCGTAGATACTTTGTCGTCGTTTCTTTTTTTGCTCACTCATATTGGGTTGAATATCAATAAAAACTGTGTTTAATCAAACTGATCAAGAAAATTTAGATTTATCATTTTATTTTTATTCATTTATTTTTATTTTTCAAAAATTGTGCAAATAAAACTAAAAAATCATTTACCAGAAAACCAAACTAATCTATGTAGAACTTTGTTTTGTTTGTTTTTTGGGTTTTTTTTTTTAGTTATTTTGCTACTATTTATTTTATTTTTGCTCTTTGGAAGACCCAAACATGACAAAATGTATTTAGCTTTTTTTAATTTTGGTTTACGTTATATATTTGTGAACAATTCATATAAAATTTGAAATAAGAACTTTCATTGTTAAACATTGTACTTAATTTTTGATCCTCTTAAACAATAAAGACAAATCAATTCTAAAAATATTTACGATTTCAAATCTTTTTCCTATTATCACTGAATATTGGTCTAAAGTTTATTATTTTTAAGTTATGTCATTACATTGGAATAATCACAAAATAAAATAATTATGATAAACTCATTGAATGTTCTTATTCTATTTTTTTCTTGGTTTATTTACCCCACCACCACCACAAAAAAAAAAAAGATCATTCATCCTCCCTCACAAAAAAAAAAAAAAATAATGATATGAGGCAGGTTGAAGTAATGTCTCTGCCAAATGTATAAGTTTGAAAATTCAACTTCTGGCCAAGTGCATCTCACAACATGGCTTTCTGCTTAAAACATTGATATTGCAACTGTAAATTATTTGTGAGAGATAAGAATAGTTAATACTACAATTGCTTGCAAATGATAATTATTAGATGATAAATTTAATTATATATCTATTTTATATGATTGAGAATAAACGTTCCATATATAAAGTAAGTAAAGTTGGCGACCATAGTCGAGGGAGATCAGAAGGCTCCCTTTTCAATAGCTACTACACCGAGGTGTCAAGGAGGGCGCTATTCCTTTCTCTGAATTGCTTCACTTTAACCTCGATACGTACCTTATATTGCTGAGTGTTAAACAAGGTGGTATCAAGTACCATTTTTAAAGTCTTTGGTCTGACACGACCTGAGATTGAAACCCAGGTCTCCCAGACCATTGGCGAACACTCTACCCACTTGGCCAATGAGTTATTAAACTTTGGGATGAAATAACCCGACAAGGGTTGACATGTTGTAAAACCAATCAATTATATAATTGTCGGAAAATTATTGATTTGAAATTATATAATTGTGTATAAATTAGTTGATTTCAAGTATTTCTATCTATCACTTATGATTTTTAAACAGATCTATTAAACCCATTAAAAGTTCTACAATTCGGGGTCAATGGATCTGAGAGTAACAGCAATAGAGAGGTACTCCACATTCCTTGGAAATCCAGATCTAGCACCTCACCATCAAATACAGTTTGATGACATACCCAGGCCACTTTTTATGGTACTCAGCATGTTCTAGATCATTGCCAACAAGGTATCAAAGAAATTTTTTTTTTTTTTTTCAAATCTATAAGTTTTTCACATCAATTTTAACCAGTGGTTTTTCGGTAAATTCTAAATGTTACATCATCTCTGGTTTCCAGGACTCTACAAAGTATTCTCACTAATCTTATGTCCTATAGTTGTGGATGGTTTGCTGATTCTTCCTCTGATTTCTGTTTAATCCTCATCTCTTTTCTGGGCTTTTAGGGACCATTCCAAAGGTACTAACTCCAATTGATATCACTGTTATCTTTGTCCAGTCAGCTGCAACTGCGGAATACACCGACTGCATCTCTGCAGAGGGGTGAGACTCCCCTGACAAGTGTCCTGAATAGGACACTAAACAATCTGATAGTGGGGCTCCAGTAATGCTGGAGCTTTGGGGAATGGAGAGTACTCCTTCATTGCCATCACTCCTGGGTCCACTCTGGCTTGAAGTAGTAGCACCTTACATAGTCCTGTCTATGGATCAAATAGAACTGTTTGACATTTAAAATGAGGGCTAACAAATAGCTTATATTAAATAGAACTGTTTGATCATTTAACTGTGTATAAACAAGTGACTGATGTTTAATTGAATTGTTAGTGATATATAGCAATACATAAAAGTAAAGTTGGCGACCTTAGTCGAAGGTGACCTGAAGGCTCCCTTTTCAATAGCTACTACACCGAGGTGTAGGGGAGGGCACTACTCCATTCCCTCGATTGCTCCACCTTTGATTCTTACCTTATAGGGCTGAGTGCTAAGCAAGGTGGCATCAAGTATCTTTTTTTCTTTTTCTTTTTTTTAATTTTGTGTCTTTGGTATGACTTGACCGAGGATTGAACACTGGTCTCCCAGATTATTGGCTTACACTTTATTCAACTATTTAACTTATAGGATTTGTAAATATAAGTCAACTAAATGTAATGTGTGTGTGTGTGTGTATATATATATATATATATATATATATATATATATATATATATATATATATATATATATATGGTCCTCGTGGTGTAATGGTTAAAGCGATGGACTGTGGAATTGTAGAAAGCGAGTTCATACTCCAGTCGCACTATTACATTTACTTTCGGGCAAATACCCTTGGGAAAGTTATGAACCCCCTTATCCTCCCAGCTGTGGGTTAAATAGTACAACTACTGTTCTTCTTAAAGGAGGGCTTTGGCATTAAATAACCTACAAAGGTTGATATGCCATTAAACAAAGAAACCAAACCCTATATATATATATATATATATATATATATATATAAACCAGATTTGGAATTAAATAACCTACAATGGTTGATAGGCCATAAAAACCAACCAACCAGAATTTCATAGTCTTAAGTTAGGTGTGTATTATACACGAATGATTATCATAATGATTATTAATAGATTTCAGACCACTTAAAAGATTTCACTGAGATATGGGGCACTGCTTGATTGTACAATGACTTGGTGCACTCTTAGACATTACAATGAAGATCAAATCAGAACTCTAAAATTTCCCTAGCTGTGTATTTAACAAATTTCTAAGTTATATATAACTTTTTTCTCTCTTTTTGTATTTGGCAGGAAGAGATGCAAAGAATTGTTCCCCTTAAAAAAAAAAGTCGGGGAAACCCAAAGAATTGAAGGCAAAAAGTTTTTAGAAAAGGAAACAAAAAAAAAACTAGCTTTATGATTTGTTCACAGCTATCTTTATGTTTGTTATTTCGCAACCCCCCCACAATGACATTTCTTTTTTAATAATGAGCGTAGAATCAACTTAAAACAGGTTGAACCAGTTTTCAGTAGAAATTCAAATAAAGATTCCCCCCCCCGGCCAGTGACTGGGGTAAATAATGTTTGTTTTTTTTCTATGTTTTGTTTGTTAAAAGAAGCAAGAAGGAAAAAAAAATAACAAAAAAATCTAGGTTATGACTATTTTGTGAACATTTTTGTGTCTTTACAGAGAAATATTTTTTTTCTTTAACTAATCGTAAAATCTAAATTGAAACAACTTTGCCATTTATATGAAGGCATCATGGTCACTTGTCACTTAAAATCAGCTATGATTAAGATTTTTTAGGGAGCAGGTGTTTTTGGTTGGTTGGTTGGTTGGTTGGTTGGTTTTTGGGCAGGTGCTTTTGTTTTGTATTTTTGGAGAGGGGTGACACGTTGAAGTATTTTGATTTCCTACATGCACATTAGAATATATATTAAGTAAAGTTGGTAACCATAGTCGAGAGTGAACAGAAGGCTCCCTTTTCGATAGCTACTACACCAAGGTGTAGGGGAGGGCACTACTCCTTTCCCAGGATTCCCCCACTTTACCTTTGATCCGTACCTTATAATGTTGAGTGTTAAGCAAGGAGGCATGTGTGTGTGTTTTATATATGTAACTGTAACCTAGCAAAAATAATACATTACTGCCCAATTTTTATTAGATCAATACACGTCAAATGATATAGAATAAAGCAATTTATAGTCTAATTTGCTACAGAATAATGACCTTGTACGGTTTACTTCATGCTGAGGACATTTTTTTAATAATACAAATTCTCAATAGAACAGGAATAATTATTAACTCCTTAAATAGAAGCATCAATATGAATATAATTTGCATAACACAATATGGGATGACTGACCTACCTTGAAAATCAGCATTCAGAAACCTTGTTCTTACCTAAATTTGAACACTAATGTCTAATACTTCTTGGAAATCTTATTAAACCAGGAAAGTTTATGGTGTAAAACCATGTCCTCGTTTCCATTTGAATTTATTTTTCTAAACTTTTGCCACCCTGCTGATAGGGTTTAGAATAATCTGACTGTATCGTCTGTGGAGAGGTAAGACTCCCCTCAAAAAAGAGTGGGGGTTGGGTATGACAGTTAACTGCATCTGGTGGTGAGGCTCCAGTTCTGGAGTGCTAGAAAGTATGGAATACTCCTTCATTGTCATTACTCCTAGGTCTACAAGGATTGGTACCACCTGTCAGGGTCTAGTTTATCTGTTTAAGAATTATTTGCATTTGATAGGAATACATGGAACCACATAACTGTGTGAAAACAAATGTTCATTAATAGAATTATTAATGTTAGATAGGAATACTTTAAACCATATTATGTTGTGCAAATTATTTGTATCAAGATTAGTTACTTGAAGCTATTATTGTTTCCTAAAGATCATTATTGATTACTTAAAACAATACTTGAAACCGCATAACTGTAAATAAAGGATATCATTAAGTAGAAAATGTTACTTCTAGTCAGAATTGTGTATAAATTATTAGTATTAGATGGGAATACTTGAAACCATATAAATGTGTGCAAAGAAATGATTATAGACAAAAAAGAAGTGAAGTTTAATGAAGTTAAAATGTTCATGAATTGATTAAACATGAGTTTGCCACTATGAGCCTGAGTCAAAAAGACAGTCCATGGAGTAGAAACACACTGACTCTCCGGTAAAGAAAAATTTCTGGGTGCAACAGTCAGTAAAGAAGGTCATGTTGATAATCTTCTGGAACATGAAACTCTTAAGTCAAAATTCACCTTAATCATTGAAACACCCTTGTATATCACAATTTTTGTAAACACCCCATTTATGAGAGTTATGTCCAGTTCAGCTCAGATAACACTGAATTGATTACTTCAAAGTTTAAAACCATAAAGAGCTACTTGATATTGCGGTTATTTATCTTAATCTGTCAAAATTTTAACTCCTACTTATTGTTTGTGGCTTACAATATAAGATGTTTTTTGGTTTTTTTGGGGCGGGGGGTTCCTTAAATGAAAAATGAATGATTTTTGTTTTCATTATGTTTCTATTTTTGCTATATTTTTGTAGTATAAATCATGATTCAGCAGCTCTAGATGGTTTTACTGAGGTTGTGAAAGTTATGAACCACATTAGACCGTGAGATGTGAAACTCTGTTAGTATTCTGTGTGCTATTCAATAGATTTGCCTCTACGGCTTGGATCCTGGCTTTGGATCCTATGCTTTTAGACCTATCTGACCTTTGAGGTTTTTGTTGCTCTAGCAAAATTATTTGAACCATCTGGTTATTGCGCCTTGGCCTTTCGTACTGTGTATATATATATATATATATATATATATATATATATAGTCATCCACAGACGGACTGTTTTGTTGTATCACAACTCTTCAGTGAAACTAGATACATAGGACGCTTGAAGCTGGGATCAAAACCCGCCAAACTTTACGTTAGACTTAGTGTCAGACCGCTCAGCCAACAAGCCTACCACATCGGCTCAGGAATTATAAGGTATTAAGTTGTAGCATCTGTTTGTTTACATTTTATACCTATCCGGATACCAGAGTGCTCAATTTGTTCAAAGAGCTTTGCATTATGCAAGCGGCAGCTGTAAATTCCTTTGCCCGAGTGCTCAACCCCCGTTGGGGAGCATATATATTGTCATCCACAGACAGACTGTTTCTTTGTATCACAACTCTTCAGTGTGGCTAGACACGTAGGATGCTTGAAGCTGGGATCGAAACCCGCCCAACTTTATGTTAGACTTAGTATTATACCGCTCAGCCAACAAGCGTACCACATCAGCTTGGGAATTATAAGGCATTAAGTAGTAGCGTTCATTTGTTTACATTTTATACCTTACCAGATACCAGACAGACTGTTTCGTTGTATCACAACTCTTCAGTGTAGCTAGACATGTAGGACACTTGAAGCCCAACTTTACGTTAGACTTAGTATCAGATCGCTCGGCCTACAAGCATACCGCATCAGCTAGGGAATTATAAGGTATTCAGTGTACAAGACCTTCAGGACTGGTTCAAGTTATGAGCAGGCATATGTGCCACTATGCTCTTAGTGAATCCATGTCCAGCAGGGTCAGCTGGGTCACATTGCACCCAGTGACCCTATGACTAACATAGCACAGAAGGGCACTTGTCTCGTGCCTAATCTCTCCTTTCCCTAAAATCCCCACTATAAAAAAAAAAACCTTGTCAAATCCTGTCTAGCTGGAGGCAGAGTAGTGGATACCAAGCATGTACCAAAATATTGCGAAACTTTTGATTCCCCCTTGGAAATCGTGGAAATATACGTAATAAGATTTCATCTATAATACTCTAATCATAGTAAGGTTGGTGCCGGCTAGAAAATGGATTTTATTCTTGAGATTTGTTAGGATTTCTGGGGTTTGTTTTTGTTTTTTGTTTTTTTTATAATTAACCATACTTACCTATCACAGATTATAGTATTATGTAATTGTTGATCCCCAAAGAGGGTTTATAAGATACACATAATAGAATGACTGCTCAGAATATTTGCATCTAATTGGGAAAAGTTTGTTTGTCTATAAACAACCGATTAGTTTGATGTAGAGTTACTAAATTTGAAATCTATTTTTATTGTAAAATTGTTTGCTCTGCATTTCTATAGCAAAAAAGCATGCATATTGCATTTCTATAGCAAAAAGCATGCGTAGTGCATTTCTATAGCAAAAAATCATGTATTGAATTTGTGCAGATTTAAGAGAATTGTTTTACTGTTTGTTTGTTTTTTTAAGTAGCTTACAATCCAAGGATTTTTTGCCTAGAATAGTCACCTGCAGACCACACTACATTAGGTGGTAAGGCCCTAATTCTAGAATTCTTGGGTGTTTGTTGTCACTTTTTTATTGTCATGACTCTCAGGTCCATCCAGAGTGACAACACCTGTTAGGGTTTCATCAATGGATCTGTTTTGAAAATAATTGATATTCAATACGATTACTTGAAACTGTATAACTGTGTACAAACAAATGATTATTACAGATAGATGAATATAAAAAAAAAAAATGTCTTATGGAATGTTTAAATTTGTTATGATTATAATTAAACGTTTTCTTGCCCTGTTAGCTACTTCTCTGCAGAGCCCACCCAGTGAGTGTCTTAGGTATGATACTAAACTGCATTTCCAGTCTTAGAGCTTTGTGTAGTATGGAGTATGCCTTCATTGCCATTACTCCCAGTTCGACTCTAACCCATATTGGTAGTACCTGTTAGGGTCCCATCTATGGGTCAAATAGAACTGTTCACTCATTTTCTAAGGATTATTACGATTGGTTATTTGATACCATACAGCTGTGTTCAAGTTGTTTGTATTACATAGGAATACTTGATAAATAGAATAACTAACATCAAATAGCAATACTTAAAACCATTTAACTTTGTGCAAACAAAGGATTAATACTAAATAGAATTATTAGTATGAGATAGGAATACTTGAAACCATTAAAATGTGTGCAAACAAATGAGCTCTAACAACTTGTTTAATGATAAAGTTACCTGTAAAATATTTGCGTACAAATATATCATCATCATCATCATATCGTGCCACTAGCATGGATATCCCTGACCCTCTCTTGCCACTTCTCCCTATCGTTCATCGCCTCTGGCAAATCCTTCAGGGCTACATCCCGTATCCTCACGTAACTGCTGAATGTATGTTTGTGCTGGTTGTCTTGCTTTTGCTTGGCCATATGTGGGGGTCCATAGGAGTACATCACTTATGAGCTTGTCCCTGCTTCTCCAGCAGTGTCCTGCATGTCTGATTTGTCTAACTTGGATAGTTTTTGTGATGGGAGGCAGGTGGCCGTATAGTTGGTGTCTTGTGGGGTGTTGCCGCCAGGACTTGTTTAATATTGCTCGCAGCATTCTTGGGTAATTGCCGTCTAGCTTCTTCTCCAGTCGTTTAGTTAGTGTCCATGTAGTGCATCCATATAGCAGTATTGATATGACAGCTGCCTGGAAGAAACTACGTTTCATTTTATCGGTTAGGTCTGATTTCCATATGATCGATAGCCTATTGATAGCTGTCCATGCCTTCGTTAGCCGCGTGTCGATGTCCTTTTCAGTTGATGAGACGCTGCTTCCTAGGTAAGTGAAACGGGATTTGCAATTCAAGAAGCCAACAAACATTTGCAAATAAAAGAAATTTCAGCATTAAATAACCCATAAGGGGTTGATATGTTATTAAATTAACCTAACATAAATAATTAGTATTTTATAGGAATACTTAAAAACTCAAATGAAGTGGGATTAAATTAAGAGAATGTTACCAGATAAGTGAGACTATATAAGTAAGTAAACCTGACGACCTTAGTCGAGGGCAATCCGAAGGCTCCCTTTTCAATAGCTACTACACCGAGGTTTAGGGAAGGGCGCGATTCCTTTTCCTGGATTGCTCCACTTTACCCTTGCTACGTACCTTATATTGCTGAGTGTTAAACAAAGAGGCATCGAGCACCATTTTTTAAAATCTTTGGTATGACGCGATCTGGTATTGAACCCAAATCTCCCAGACCATAGAATACTTAAAACAATGTGTAGATTATTTGTATTAGATAGGAATACTTGAAACCATATAACTGTGTGCAAAAAATTGAGTATAAAAATGAAAAAAATGCAGTTGAACGTTGGAAATATAATAGATTATAATCAAACATTTACCATTTTAATAATTTTTATTGTACGAATAAACCCAACAAAACCTCATCTGCGGGTAAAATAGAACAGTTTGAAAATATTATATTATTAGATAGGAATACTTTAAACTTTTTAGTTGTGTTTAAATACAATCACTCCCCTATATATGAGAAATTATGACACAAATACCAGCTCACTTATGCTGACTCACCAAATACGACCACTTCTGTATTAGTACTGACTCATGGTACCAATACAACCACTCCCCATCATATGACTCATCATGACACAAATACCACCTCACTCTTATGCTAACTCACTAAATACAACCACTCCCTAATTAGTGCTGACTCACAGCACTAATACAACCATTCTGTAATTAGTGCTGACTCACATGTATTAAAATCTAGAAGCTCATTATTGGGAAGGGTAAGTTCTGTTTATTCATTTACCTTCTTCGAAAGTATATGTCATTTATACTCACGTATAAGTCGCTCTTGTGTATAGATCCGCTACTGTGATATATCTGAGGCACTGAATTAGACTTACATTTGTTTGTTGTTTTTGGGGGGGGGGTGTAAAACAAGAGAATATGTTAACTGAAAAATTAAGTGAATTGAAAATAGAAATTCATTAATTAAGGGAAATATTTTGTTTTGTTTGGGGTTTTTTTTGTTTTGTTTTTGTTTTTTAATCAATTTTTTAAAAATTTTGTTTTTTGTTGATGTTTTTCTCCTGAGATTGTTACAAATTCCAAGCAATAGATAAAATTTATTTTTTTTACAAGGGTCATTCAGTAAATAAGGTGAAATATTGCCTAAGGAGTTGGCAATAGGAAGCTCCGTTTACTAGTGCAACTTTTTCAAGGAAATCAATGATGGGTCTTTCCTATGCCAGAAGACTATCAACATGACTTTCTTCACTGACCACTGTGCCTGAAACTTATTTTTACGGGAGTCAGTGTTTTTCCACTCAATGGACTGTCTTTTAAAGTCAGGCTTGTATAAGTAAACTTATATTTAATCTATTTGTAGACTTTTTTTTTTGTCACAAAAATATGCTTCTCCATTCACGTCCCACAGTCTTCTGTAAATTTCACATGGTTTGCTTTTGTCAGCCACCAAGCATTTGATGATAGACCTCTGTTCAAGTCTTGAGCACTCTGATTTGCCGCCATTTTGAGTAGCTTCTAAACAAATATTTTTGCGAGATTAATATAACTTTTGCCAAACAATGCTGAACTAGTATTTATATATAAAAAATTTTTTTTTTTAAACCTTCCTAGATTTATTGGATGACTCGCGTAATATCAAATACTGAGGTTAATAAAATCATTTTAAATATTTGAAAAAGAAAAATGTGTAACGTCCTTTCTGAACTAGTAAAAACAAATACCCACTCACACACACACACACAAAGCCGGAACTTTCCAAACTTTGTGCATTCGAGACACACTTTTTTAATAAATTATTTTTGCAATACATTACGTAAGTGTTATTTCAGCCATGAAAAATATCTATGAAAAAAGACTTAATTTTTTTAAAGATCGTAAACGATCCATTAAATTTTTATCCTTTAACCCATGGGTTAACGGGTAAAAATTTACCAAAATCTCGATTGATTTTAACCCATTGATTATAAGGTAAAAATTTACCACTTTAACCCATGGGTTAAAGGGTAAAAAATTAACCCTTATCACCGTTATATCGTGACTAGTGATAATTCATATATATATATATATATATATATATATATATATGAAGTTCGAATGCTGACCACAGAAAGTTATCAACGTATCCTTTTTATCTTTTTCTGTTGTGTTCTTCTTCCCAAGGCGGGCCTGCTCCTGGAGATCCAACCCTTAGACATATATCTCCCCACCCTTTTTAAACTAGATATGTCCGAAAAAGATGAAGTTACAATGAATACTAAGTAGAATTCATGAAATAAGTTTTTTTTTTTTTTTATCAATAAACCTAGAATTATGGCTTCTTCAGGGGTGGGGTTGACAGCAGTGGAAAAAATAAAATAAAATAATAAAAATTTATTTTATTTTCAACTTGGTTGGAAGGAAAGTTTGTTTTTGTTTTTTACCGAAATTGATGACGTCAAAATCGGGACCACAGCTGCAGCATTGTACACTTATTTCTCACACTAAAAATATTGCACATAAAAAAAAAGAAAACCTTATCCTTTCCCGTTTTATTTGTCCATGTAAAAAGCGGTTTAAGGGTAACCCGTAACCGAACTTTTTAAGACTTTATTTTTCCAATGCGGGTATCATTGGGGAACGAGAAAATGCCTATATTTGCCAATCGCCGTGGCTTTGACCATTTCCCAAAACTTTTTTCGTTCCCCTATGATACCTGCATTGAAAAAAGTGCAGCTTACCTTACTACACTTTTAATCTGGAAAATATAAGATTTTTTTTATCCAAAGAAAATATATTTGAAAACATCATTTAAAAAATCATTCTGTATAAAAAGATTTTTAAAAATAATTAAAAACTAAAAAAAAAAAAATATTAAAACATGTTGATATTATCTACTGACTCGTGGCGGGTTTTTCCACACCGGTTACCCCCTTTTTTATAGGAAATAAAGTGACAGCAAGTTTCCTTAAAACTCCAGGACTTTTAGCTGATTTTGGCAATGCAGTGATCTCGATTTTGATTCTTCGTCGTCTTTAAATTCTATTTCTCTCCTTTCGTTTTCTTGGGTCCTGAATCTGCTGTGGTTCCAGATTTGAAGAATATACCGTACTCCTTCATTGCCATTACTCCGTGTGTGTGTGTGTGTGTGTGTGTGTGTGTGTGTGTGTGATAATAGATTTTAGATACTTAGAATCACAAATGTCTTGGCTTTTTATTTTAAAAAAATGTGGATAAACCAGCTACCTTTTGCAGTCCCATAATAGTCGTTACATTTGAGAGAAAGAGAGAGTGTGTGTCTGTCTGTCTCTCTCTATCTATCTATATAATATATATATATATATACACTTGTGTAAATGGAACAGAATTTTTTAATTAACGTATTCTTTAAAGAACTCCGAATAAAAACTATTCTTATTCTGAATTTTTAAAAAAAAAAGAAAAATTGTTACTGCTGACAATTTGACATATAACGAACCCAATTGAAACTTTATATATATATATATATATATGTGTGTGTGTGTGTATAAACTGAACTTTATATACGTTTGTTTTTGTATTGTTTTTTTAAGCTTGAACCTAATGGACTGGAACGAAAAAAAACAAAAAAAAAATGTTCACGTGTAAACTTTGCTCAAATGTCATGGGTTAATATTGAGTCAGTTTTATCCGTAACATGTGATGAAATTTCTCAAAAAAATGATGATTGTGTTTTGATTCTGGGAAGTACGCTTTTGAAAAGGAGCCTTCTGGTCGCCCTCGACTACGGTTGGATAATTTATACTGTTTTGTCATTTCGGGTCATCCTTACTTAAAAAAAAGCTGATCGTAAATTTGAATGAAATTTTATTACGTTTAAGTGATGATGCTGACTCGATAACATCAAATTTAAAACACACACACACACACATATATATATATATATATATATAACTTATTTTTCTAGTACAAATAAATTTGGGAAATTACTTGAAAATAGTCGCTTTCTACAGTGTTTCAAAATTTAATTAGATTTCATTATCAAAAATAATTTTTTGTGTGAAAAAGGACGAAACAAACTATTTTTTAAATTTGAAAAATATTGATTTTTAAGTTTTTGGATGTTTCCGTTTTTAAATTTACTATATTTATTTATGCTAGATTTTTTGTGTTAGATTTTTTAAATTATACTTGATTTAATGGATATTTTTATTGTAACATTTTTCGTGATCATATCTATTTAATTATGGTACAAGGCCAGCAATATGGGGCACATTGTAAATATATGGTGGGAGACTGGAGTACTAGTCTTAGATTTTTTTTTTTTAAATCAAAGAAAAAAAACCCAGACCTTAAATGAATTCTAATGTAAATGATTATTAAAATGAAATATTAATGGTTAATTTTGAATGTGACAGATTTATTTTAATTAACCAAGTTTTTGAGAAAGTAGACATTTTTTAAAAAATCCTCTTTTATTTTTGTGACTAGTCTTTTTATTTATTTTTTATTCTTAAATCATTTTTCCTTTTTAAATTCATTTTTTTTTTTTTTTTTAATATAAAGTCAAAATTGAGAAACCTCAAGTCGGGTGGAAAAATCTTAACTATGTCTAATGTAAAAATACATGCAAGAAGTTTTTAGAATTCACGCACTTGTTTAAAGGTGGGCGGAGCTTACGCCTCCTGCTTTGCGCTGTATTTTTTTGTACTATATATATCTCCATTCTACTAACGTAATAAATAAAAGATTTAGGAACGACTTAATACCATTCACTCTTGGCAAGTAAGTACCACGGGCACCTTGCAGCTCACTTCTAAAACTGAGTTTGTTTTTTATAAGTACTGAGCAACCTGCAACTTGCCTTATAAAGGCTAGTTTTATATCGTCCCAGTTTGGTTGAGTTTTATGTTGTCTTTTCAGCTGTTGTACATTGCCAGAACTAGAAAGTTTTTTGGTGTTTTTTTAAATTTTTATTAAGGATTATTGACGCCTTGTCTGGAATAGACTACAAACAAGAAACGAGTTGGTGGATTTTATTAACTTTTTTTCTTTCTTTTCTTTTATCTCTCTTTCTTTCTCGTTCTATTTTGACATATGTTAATAACTTTTTTGGAAGAAAATTTTAGATTAAAAAAAGAAAAATCTTCCTTCATCTGAAAAAGAAAAAAAAACGTGAGGAAGCATTAAACAATATAAACACTAACTCCGGATGAAATAAATATACCCGATGTGTCGTTCAAAAAGTTCTAAGCCTCACCCAGAAAAAAAAAAAAGAGCATAGCTGAGAATTTTTGTTATGGCAATATATTAACACTGTTTGTAAAACTAGAAAAATTAATTTGGAAAAACTAGAAAAACTAATTTTTTTTTTTCTACTTTTATAAGTGGTAATGTGTTATCACAACAGAAATTTTCAGTTATGCTCTTTCTGGGTGAGGCTTAGAACTTTTTGAACGACCTGTGTATATGTGTGTGTGACTTTTTCATGGGGATATCGGACTGTTTACCTTATAAATTTTGCTTTATCATTCATCTAAATGATTATATTTTTGTGTCAATTCGATTGTCTTTCATCATTATATTTTTAATTAATATCAGGACACTTAAAAATCGTTTTTATTTTTATTTTTTCTAATTATTTATTCACGTTTTTATTTGGTTCGTAAAAACTTGGCTTAATCAAAATGTGCTGGAATTTGTTAATTTTTGCAATAAAAAAGTAGATTTTCCTGTTAAAACTAGATCTTTTATATCATTCATTTTTTTTATGCTAATTCACAAAAATCATCAACAATTTCTCTCAGAACTAAATGTAGGGCACTTGAGTAATTTCGTATTAACTGTTAAAATTCTGCACTTAAGGGGTTTTTTTTGTTTTGTTTTTTTAAATTTATACCCTACAAACTGATTTTTTTTTTTAAATTTTGTTGAAAAATTAATGTTTAAAATCTTTTTCCTTATTAGTTTCTCGTTTAGTTCAGTGTTTTCGTAATTTATTCAGTTTAAAGAAAATTCCTACGTTTGATTTACTTTGTTTTGTTTTTTAAATTCGTCAGTAGTTAAAGATTTTGGGGTTTTCTTTTCTCTCCAACAATTTAGAGGCATAAAAATCTGTATAATTGAATTGTATAATTGAAAACTTTAAAAATATCGTTCGTATTTGTATATTTTTTGAGTTTTAAGTCCTTCAATAAATTTTGTTGTTATACATCGAGTTGAAATTTTTAGTTTTTCACAAAATTTTTGAGCTATAAAATTTAATGTTGCATCAGTTTTTAATCCTATAGTTAAATTTTATTTTTAATAGAATCTAATTTATTTATTCATTTACATATGTTTTTCTTTGGTTTGTTTACTTCAGTTATTTACTAAAATTTCTACATCCGTTTTTGGTTATGCAATCCTGAAAGATCAGTTTTATGATCTTTTAAAAAGACAAAAAAACTTGAATCTGTTTAAAGATTGGGTTAAATAAATTAGAATTTCAATTTATTCTGGGTGTTGGCGTATTTATTCATTTAAATATGTATTATGAGTGTTTGTATTTTCACAATACATTGTAATTTTTAAAAAAAAGAAAGAAAACTGATTAGGTATACTTTTTTTTTTTTTTTTTTTTTCAACTATCTACAAAATAAAGCTATCGAAAAGACAACTTTTCGATATGCTTATTTCAAGTGTTATACACGTGTGTATATATATATATATATATATATATATATATATATATATATATATATATATATATATATATATATATATATACACACACACACACACACACACACACATATATATACACACACGCGCACTAATTGTAATGTGTAAGTCTTTCCTGTTTCACATTGTTTTTGCTTTTTTTTTATATGTTTCAAAGTTGACGCCTTTTGTTGTGAAATATATTTTTGTAAGTTAAAAGTAATCTCGTTCTTCTAAAATCTTTTGATTTCAAGCTTCAACCTTTTTTTATGGGTGGGGACGGAGTTTAAAATTATTATGCCTAGAAAAATGGTTATTTTATAATTATATCCCTAAATTCTTCAATGATAAATTAGACTGCATAGAAAAATCCTTACCACAGCTTCTGTTTCCTAATTCCTTTATACAACGTGCTAAAATAAAATCTCTCAAAATTCATGTATATATATATATATATATATTTTTAACGTCTGAGATATATACACACGTTTTTAACGTCTGATGTTACTTTTTTTGTTGGTTTGTTTGTTTTTGTTTTTTAATCACAACTTGCTCAGGTCGTTATTTCTACAAAAGGGAGACGTGACTTTAAGTCTCACTGAGGGCTTATTCATTTTTTTTTTTTTTTTTAATTGTTTCTGCTCACTTTTATAATTAATGACCTGGTAAAAGGCAACTGAAATTTAAAGTAAAAAAATGGAAGCACGTACTGGTCAAAATTTTGGTTCTTATTGCAACAGTAGTCTCAATTAATTCTAATTAGTAATCTTATAATTTAGTTATTTACGCTATAACAACAATTTGGATGACTATTCAAAATGTGTATGGTGGGGGATAAAAAAAAAACAATAAATACCAGTCAAAGATAATAAAATTAGCAAGACTTTATTTTATTTTTTTTAAGTGAACGAAAAAGGAAATTGTTTTAGTTTTATAAAAAAAAATGCCAATAGTGTTAAATTTATTTTTTTCGTTCAATTGAAGATAAAAACAACTTTTTTTTTCTTTTCTCTTTTTTTTTTTCAAAGCGCCAAAAATTCTGAAATATTTTTCCTGTTACAAAATAAATTTAAAAATCAACAACAAATTTTCAAAACTTTTTTTTTCGTGTATTTGCTTTCGTACATCTATCCGCCTTTCTGTAAACAAGATGTTACTTTTTAACCGTTTTCGTTTTTTTAATTCTGTGTTTTCTCGATGGGACAGGCTACCCTGGAATTACGTTTTGTTTTTGTTTTTTTTGTTGTTTTATTTTACTTTTATGGATTTTAAAAGAAATTTATTTATCATCAAACTGCCGAAATAAACGTAAATAATTCTGATTTCTATAAACATTTTTCGTTGTTGTTTGTTTAATCCATATATATCTAGGGAAAATTGAAAATAAATGTGACAGTATGAAAATATATAAATATTATTTTACTATCGTTTCAGGATTGCAAAAAAAAAGTACTTCTACAATCACAGAAGGATCTCAAATAAGGCCCATTGTCTCATGGTAGAATGTTATTAGTAAAACCATCCAATAATCTAATTGCTGCAAAGAAAACTTGCAATTCGCACCTGTATAGTAGAAATGTAATTTCAGTCCCAAACAATACGGACAGTTTTCCCAAGATGCCATATGCGGATTGTCTTAAAACGAACATGTTTCAAAAGATAGAAAGTACAGAATTTACCAATCCTCGGACTACAGAGGACAGTAACCAACAGTCAGTCTCCGAAAACGGAGAAGAACCCAAAAGCGAAATAGATTCCAGTAGCGACGACGAGGAAGAACAAAGAATTCGATCGGACCCCAACTATATGTCTAAAGTGGATTATGCTCTCAGGTTAGGTTATGATGAATTTCACCTGATGACTGTTCTCAAGAAACTCGGCCCTGAGGCCGAACAGAATGATGTCCTACTGGCCGAACTGGTCAAGTTGTTTGCTTCTACCAAAGTGTCTGAAGAACCAGAATTTGTACCTAGTCTCCCACCAGAAAGTGCCTTGCAGAGCAAAGTCTCGAGCCCGACCCCAGAAGATAATTTACGAATGATTGTTATCGATGGCAGTAATGTAGCTATGCAGTAAGTATCTCACTTTCTTCTTCTCCCCCCCCTTTTTTTTTCTCCTTTAGGAAAAAAAACTTTGTATTTTTATTAATTTTTGTAAAGAAGTGTGAATATTTTGTTCTTGTGTCAAACTAAATTTCTATGATAATATACAAACAATTATATAGAAATATACTTACACTCACAATTGAACAGTAATGTACTTTTTTTTACTGAACAATTAAATCCTAAAACTACATCTTCACCTCTACAGTTGACCCCTCAACCATATTTCTCTTTCTGTGTTGAATTATGGTTGCTGCCCAATTTCTAATTTTGGGATTTAACTATTCAGTGGAAAAAAGGAATGAAATGACAAAAACTTGATCTTATTTGGACTGGGAATAAAAGTTAAATTTTATATATATATATATATATATATATATTTTTTATTTATTTATTTTTTTTTTTTTTCTCTTAGCTGTTCCATACAAACAACTTAATTTTTGAATAAAGCTCTCTGTTAATCATCAATAATATTGTTTAGTCTTCTACATCTCCCTAATTCTATGTTGCTTTTTATCAATGGTTCATGACTTATACAAAGGCTCTCCTAAAACAAGTTGTTAGTTTGTAAATTTTAAGTTGAATTTCAAATATACAGAGATAGGTTAAGAACAACATTTAACTTTTAAAAAATTAATTCCATAAATTAAAGATTTTGCAATCATTAATCAAGGTTTGACAAAATTGAATTTTAATTGATGAATACATCTATTTATCTATTGGATATACCTATTTAGAGGTTGAATTTTGAAGACCTTAATTTTTTTTTGGGGGGGGATCATTTATGTAGGTAATAATTTTGTAAGGTTGAAATTCAAATGTAATGGAAATTTACTAAGCTTTATTGCTTAGATGTGGCACAAGGCCATATGAAAGGGGCGCCCAATGAGACTCGAACTCACTCGTGTAGGTTTGCTAGTCGAGCTTGCTAACCATTACACCACCAGAGGCGCCTGAAATTCAAATGTAATGGGAATGACTAGGAACCACATTTGGCTTTGAAAAATGTTTCTATAAATTGACAATTTTGTGTTGATAAATCAAGAGTCAATTTATACACATGTTCAATTGTGCACGAATATATACAGTATTTCAGGCATAAAAACAATAACCCATTGCTTCAAAAATCAATTCTGTAAATCAATGATTTTGTGAACGTAAATCAAGGGTTGGGAAATAAAAGGTTAAGTTATGACTTTCGTCCTGTCTATATGCTAAATACTTTTTTTGTGATTTAATTTTAGATTTCCATATTAAAAAAAAAAAAAATTATATATATATATATATATATATATATACTAGAATATTTTTATTTCTTCTAAAGTGTGTTCTGAATGAGAAAAATTTGGAAACTAGTATTTTAAGTACTTTTTTACTGTTCAATCAAAATATTTGTCTCTGAGATATGATTCTAATAAATGTCTTTTTTTTTTTTTTTCTTTTTTAAAGGCATGGTAACAGAGAGGTTTTCTCTTGCAAAGGGATTAAATATGCTGTGGATTATTTTAAACAGAGAGGTCACCAAAAAATTGTGGTGTTTGTACCATTGTGGCGTAAAGAGTCTCCCCGAAAAGATGCACCCATTACCGGTAAGTAATTTTTGCTCGTTTCTTTTGTGTGCATCTGACTTGGTCTTCACTCCATGGAGCATCTATTGAGTGAGCAGGTGAAATTTCGTTTTGTAATGGCTAAAGTGCCAGATTTTGGTCTTGAAGTGAGTAAGTTCAAACTCCCGTGATCTATTCCATTTACTTAAGAACCAATACTCTTGGGAAAGGCATGAACCCCCTTATCCCCCCAACTATGAGTTAAATAGTATCACTGCTGTTCTTCAACAAGGATGGCTTTGACATTTAATAACCAATAAAGGTTGATATGCCTTTAAACAAAGAAACCAAACCAATTTACTAGGTTTGCGAGGCATGAATGGAGATTAGAGAAAAATAGAAATAATTCTGATTGTACGTAAATCTAAAAAACGATATTCAGAACATATTTATTTATGAATAATGTCAACATTTTTTTTGTTAAATCTAAAAAAAAAAAATTTTATTTATAAAAATATTTTTTTAATTTTAAGATTTGTTTTTAAATTTAAAAAAAATTTTTAAATTAAAAAATTTTTTTTAATCTAAAATATTTATTTTTGTATATTTAGATTTTGTTAAATCTATTTGTCTCATCTAAAAATAATCATATGCCTAGTTGAAGAAGGCATTCACATTGTAATTGTTTGATGCCTACCTAACCTTGCCTAATCATTGAGGTTCTTGCAACCCGAGCAAAATTTTTTGAACCATCTTGTTACGGTATTGTGATCAACTGTGTCTTTACCTTTCACTTAACGAACGTTTTTAGTTGTTCTCACTGTGTTATGACCCAGTTTGATCTCAAATTAGACTAGGTTGCTAGTTCATCTATGCAGCTTTTAATCACACACATAGGCAAGCAATGCATTATGTGTCATTGCACCATGTACCACTATGTCACCAACCACAGTGGATACCCAGGGGTGTCCTTGTGGTGTAATGGTTAAAGCAATGGACTGCAGAATCGTAGTAAGCGAGTTCATACTCTAGTCACGCTATTATGTTCACTTTCGGACAAATACCCTTGGGAAAGGTATGAACCCCCTTATCCTCCCAGCTATGGGTTAAATAGTACCAGTACTGTTCTTCTAGGAGAATAGCTTTGGCATTAAATAACCTACCAAGGTTGATATACCATTAAACCAAACCAACCAACAGTGGATACCTACTATGGCTTAAACTGCTTCGATCATTTGATAATACCCTCCTCAGGTAGTTTACAACATATAACCGTGTGGAAAATGATTTGAGATAAATAAAAGTAATTCTAAACAAACACGATATAACCTCAAAAATGTAGAGATGATTACAACTTGATCAAATTTTGGCATTAAATGATCCGTCATCATCATCATGTCATGCCGCTAGCACGGATATACCTGACCTTCTCTCGCCACTTCTCCCTATTGTTCATCGCCTCTGGCAGGTCGTCAGGGCTACATCCTGTATCCTCACATAGCTGCTGTATGTATGTTCGAGCTGGTCGTCCTGCTTTTGCCCGGGCATATGTGGGGGGATCCATAGGGAGTTGATATGCCATTAAACAAATAAGCCAAAACAACTGTTATAAACACCTACTGTATAATATAATAAATAAATAATATTTAATAATATTAATAATAATATTGGAATGTGCTGTTTTGGCTGATCACAGAATAAAACTGAAAGAAAGCAAAAAGGGAGATAAGTACCTAGACCTTGCTAGAGAACTGAAAAGAAAAACAATGAAAGTGAAGGTGATACAATTTGTAAATGGTGCTCTCAGTACAGTCACCTAAGGATTGGTGCAGGGACTGGAGAATTTGAAAATAAGAGGACAAGTGGAGACCATCTAAACTACAACTTTATTAAGATTGGCCAGAATACTGAGAAGAGTCCTGGAGACTTGCTGTCATTCAAACTCCAGTGAGAAACCATCAGCTAATGCTGGTGTTGAAAAACTCAAGAGTTAAATAATAATAATGATGATAAAGCGCCTTTGTCACTTCTTTCACCTGAATAAATATAACAACTTCAGAACAAGTGACAAGAAGTTGTAGTTTAAGATTTTCTCTAAACCCATTGACAGTCGAATGTTTGCTGTTCTTTCATACAAGCAATAAAATACACCAATTTTTTTTATGTCCATCAGTTGCAGAGTTGGGTTTTGTATGTTGCAATGGTTAAGAAACTATAATAGTTAAGTATTTTTTGTGATTCTGATTCTCACTGGGTGCCTCATACTTCTGGCTGTCCTGTTTGCAAGGCTTGAAATACATTGATTGTATCCCTTGCAGAGGGGTAATATTTCTCCCCATAAGGCGTGACCTTAGTATGATGTTAAACTACATCTGATGAGGCTCCAGTCCAAGAGATCTTAGAAGTGTGAAGAGTACATCTTCATTGTCATTACTCCCAGGTCCACTATGATCTAGAGTAGTAGTACCTGTTAGGCTTCCATCTATGGGTCAAATAGACATGTTTAAAAATTATTCATGTTTAATAGGAATACATAATGCTGTTTAACTGAAGAATACACTGACTGCATTTCTGCAGAAGGGTAAGACCCTCCCAACAAGTGTCTTGGATGTGACATTAAACAATCTGATGCAGGAGTTTTTGGGAATGTGGAGTACCCATTCATTGCCATCACTTCCAGGTCCACTCTAGCTTGGAGTGGTAGCATTTGAAAGGGTCCTATCTATGGGTCAAATAGAACTGTTTGATCATTTAAATGTATCTATCTACAAAATGTTTACAAATCATATATTTAATATCTAGGATTTGGCATTATATAACCCATAATGGTTGATGTGCCATAAAACCAAAAATATAAATATAAATGTACCATAAATCTTATTCCTTAGCTTCTTGGTATATAATAACGGTGGTCAGGTTGACATGCCATTAAAATCAATCATACTTCTGACCTTGTGTCAGACTAGGTTAACCTTAGTAAAGGACTATTTGTATTATTTGCAATGAGTGGGTAAATTTTGGGCTATCATAATTTTGAGTCCTTTTTTTCAGAACCCCTTATATAAAAAAAAAAAAAAAAAAAAAAACGGCTGGCAGTGCCACCTCATAGGGAAATTTGTTCAATAAAGCTTGAAATAAGGCAACTTTAAGAGATGTAAAATTGTCTGAATATTGATGTTTATATTTTAATGATGTAAAATTTTTCCAAAAATAAAGTTTTCTTTTTAAGAATTTCTATTTATTTTATTTGATTTAATTTTTTTTTTTTGTTTATAACAGATCAAGAAATTTTAACAGAATTGGAAAAGGAACGGATTCTTGTATTTACACCTGCTCGGACGATTAAAGGAAGACGCGTTGCTTGTTATGATGACAGATACATTCTTAAAGTTGCCAATGAACTTGATGGAATTGTTGTCTCAAATGATAATTACCGGGATCTACTGAATGAGAATGAGGGGTTCCGAAAAGTGATAGAGGAACGGCTTTTAATGTATTCCTTCATGGAAGATAAGTAAGTACTCAATTTGTGTTTATTTTTTCCATTTTTTATTTTAGGATTCTTATTTTTTTTAATGTTCTGGTAAAAGACGCTAAACAGCACCTAAGGGTGAGGTTCCACTTCTGGAGTTCTTGGGAATGCAGACTTTTTCCTTCATTGTTATTACTCCTAATTCCACACTGGACTGGAATGGTAGTACCTGTTTGGATCCTATCTATATGTCAAATTGATCTGTTTGAAAATCATTTGTATTGGATAGGAATACTTGAAACCATAACAAATAATTGATTGTTTTAATGTTAGATTACAAATTTTGGCATTAAATAACCCATAGTGTATTGATGCTCCATTAAACAAATAAAACTAACCAAATTGTTTTATATTGTGTATACACTATTTACCAACCCCTCCACTCGGGCAGGATATGACACAAGGTCAATTTTTAAGCGGAGTTTAACAGGTTTGAATTCAGAGTTTTCCTTCTCCTAGACTAGTTGCCTAACCAAGGCTGAAGAACCTAGTCTGTCCTACTATTTACCCATAGCTGGAGGGAGAATAATTGAATTTATACCTTTCCCAAGGGTATTAGTGCTATGTGAAATGCAATCAGTCTCGTCAAGGATTTGAACTCGTGTCGCTGTGTCCAATTCCTACGACGATAACGACTACACCATTGTGTATACGGAGCACTTTTTTCATGGGGAGAGTACTTCTAATTTTTTCATTTTTTTCATTATCTGATAACTATTTTATTTCAGACAAAAATATCTCCCCCATTCCCAGTTAAATAGTACCACTACTGTTCTTGGAATTAAATAACCCACAAGAGATGATATACCATTGAATATAGAAACTGAACCAGACCATTATCTTAATTGGAAGTTGAAGAAGCCACTTCATTTCTCACTATCACATAAAAACTCTACAAATTTGACATAGTGCTGCCTTGTCTAAAAATCTGAAATAATTGGTCTGCACAAAAAAAAATTCCTTACCATTTTTTTTTTTTTTTTTTTTTTTTTTTTTTTTTTAAATAATTAAATGGGTAAGCAAAGTTGGACTGCGACTCTGGTCGGGGTGTTAACATTCACTTTCAGACTGATACCTTTTTGAAAGGTATCAACTGTTTTATCCTCTGCATCTAAGGTTAAATAGTGCCACCTGCTATTCTTTTACAATGATGACTTTGGTATTGAATAACCCACAAAGGTTATTATGTCATTAAACAAAGGAAACAATTCAAATGGAAATTACAATGTCCCAGAGAACTATTATTTTTCTTTTTTTTTTCCTTCCTTGAAATTTTCACCTTGAATTGGGGATATGCATTATACACACCTGTTATATACAGGGCAAAATACACTTAGAACTTGGTTTTGAATGCCAAGTTTCAGTGTTGTAGAGTTTGGTTGTGAATAATGTCTAATGTTTTCTATGTGCACTGTTTCATGAGAAATACTAATAATTTTGGTTTAAAAAAAAATACATGAAAATCTTCACAGATATATTTATTTATTTCTTCATTTATATATATATTTATTAAGTTTTGATGTTATTTTTCAGGTTCATGCCTCCTGATGACCCACTTGGTCGACATGGCCCCAGTCTTGACAATTTCTTGCGTAAAACTCCCACTGCACCAGAACCACTACCCCCAAATTGTCCATATGGCAAAAAGTGTACATATGGCAACAAATGTAAATACCACCACCCTGAACGAGGAAATATGCCTCATAAGACAGTAACTGAGAAACTTGCTGAACGATATAAGCCTATGATTCAAGAGGTAAAGGACAGAGCCATAGCTGAAGGTACTTTTGATTTATTTTTTTATTTATTTTTTTTTATTTTTTTTAGTGGTGGGGTGTAGTTGATTTGAATTTGGTATTTGCTCAAGCTCTCTACAATTTGCAACATGAGGTCAATTTTTAAGTCGACTCTAACTGGTTTGAATCTGGTTTTCCTTCTCATCCAGAACTTTGCTTTTTTAAATCCTGTTAAGCAGCAGTGAACCTATTCAGTTTTGAGATGGGTGACCTCTTAGTAACTGTAGCTACTACAAGCAACCTAAGCCTAAGGGAGATGTCCTCGTGGTGTAACTATTAAAGCGCTGGACTGCGGAATCGTAGTAAGCGAGTTCAAACTCCAGTCGTGCTATTATGTTCCATTTTGGACAAATACCCTTGGGAAAGGCATGAACCCCCTTATCCTCCCAACTATATTTGTTCTTCTAGAAGGATAGATTTGGCATTTAATGACCCAAGAAGGTTGATATGCTATTAAACAGCAAAACCAAACCAAGCCTACGAGAACATTATTCTATTTCTTTTCTCTGCACTCTCGGCTGGGGCTGTATAATACATTGACTACATCTCTGCTGATTTTAACTGTGTGCCAACAAACGAACTCTGGCGTGTTAAAAAAATAATCTTACCAACAAACTATTCACTTACAAATCTTATATATATATATATTGCTGGAGAAGCAAGGACGAGCTCATAAGCGATGTACTCCTGTGGACCCCCACATATGAATGTGCAAAAGCAGGACGACCAGCACGAACTTACATACAGCAACTATGTGAAGACACAGGATGTAACTCTGAAGACCTGCCGGAGGCGATGAATGATAGGGAGAAGTGGCGAGAGAGGGTCAGGGATATCCGTGCTGGCGGCGCGACATGATGATGATGAGATATATATATATATATATATATATATATAAGGTGCCCATGGTGTAATGGTTATTGTTGTAGGAAACGGACACGGTGACACGAGTTCAAATCCTGGATGAGACTGATTGCATTTCACATAGCACTAATACCCTTGGGAATGGTATGAATCCAGTTCTTCTCCCTCCAGCTATGGGTAAATAGTAGGACAGACTGGGTTCTTCAGCCTTGGTTAGGCAACTAGTCTAGGAGAAGGAAAACTCTGAATTCAAACCTGTTAAACTCCGCTTAAAAATTGACCTTGTGTCAGATCCTGCCCGAGTGGAGGGATTTGTGTGTGTGTGTACATATATGTATGTATGTGTGTGTATATATATATATATATATATATATATATATATATATATATAACAGGATTTGACACTAAATAACCCATAAGGGTTGATATGCTGTAAAACACAACCAAAATAAACTTTGTTTTTGTTTTTCATTCATGATGTAATTTCAAAGCTTATTACCGTTAAAAAAAAAAAATTTTTTAAATGACAAAGGCTTATATTTTAGAAAATCGCAGTGGTAATGGTCTAAGTTGTACAAAGTCAGGTCGGGGAGGAATCCTTCTCGAGTTTAAAGACTGCACTTAAAGCAACAAAATCTCAAGTTAAAATTTTTAGTTAATAACTTAATCCAAATATCTACTAGTTGTCTATTTGTTAGAAGAAATTAGAAATTTGACTTACCTTTAAATGATAATTTTGGAAACTCTCTACTGCATTTGCATATCCTTTCTTGAACAGTTTGCAAGTAACCTGTTAAGCTGTAGGTTGGGCCAAAAATCCCCACTCCCCCAAAAAGTATTTGGTTATTACCCTTTTTAGCTTGAATTTTGAAATATAAAAGGATTGTACATACAAGTGATTTAGGGGCAGGAGGAGTGTGGAAGGATATCTCACTTGGCTATGGGGAGGGTATATGAATGAGCATGATTGACAAAACATGAGTAGAATTATAATCTAGATTTTAATGATATCTAAAGCAACACAGGCTGTCTAAAGTAGTTTTTTTTTTTTTTTTTTTTTTTTTTTCTTTTTTTTTTCTCTGTATCTGAAATACACATTTCTTTTTTTTTTTTTTTTTGTTTTATTTTCAGTTGAAAAGAGTAAAACCGACAAAAAATCAAAGACAAAGACAGTTTTGGTTCGGACAAAATCAATGGTGCAGAAAGAAGACGACTCTACAGAATTTCCAAGCTTGACTCGTGATTTAAAGACAAATGAAAAACAGCAAGGAATTGATGATTACAATGAGAGACTGAACAAATTAGCCATGAACATCAAATTGAGCGAGTCGTCATCAATTCAAGAAAAATGCTGCAACAATAACAATAACAACAACAACAACAACAACAACATAGCCCCCGACATGTCGGTGTTGAACTCATCTGGTAATTTGTCAAATCGTTTCCAGTCTTCCCCCACAGAGCCGTTAGTCATTGGTCATTTACAAGTTGCTAAAAAGCTTTCTGATGATGCTAATAAAGATGCTGAAAAAAAATCAATGACATCAAACACATCGAGGAATTTTTACACAAACAACAGTCAATTAAGTACCCCAAAACATAGCCCTCAAAATCTCTCACAACAACAACAACAACCACCACCACCACCACAACAACAACAACACCTGAAAGTGAGTCGTCAACACAGTATTTACAGTGAAGAGGATCCTCGTTTAAAAAGAAATCATTCATCCAGCGGATCCCACATACATTACTGGAGTGATCCAGGCATTGATCCCAGATACAAAACTGTTCGACCAATTATGAATTATACAGATTCCTATCACCAGAACCAGTCGTCCTTACTATATCCACAGGTGATGCCCACATTACCCCAAATGCAAAACACGTCCGAAAAATTCTATTCTTATCCTCTGTCTTTTGCCCGTCAGTCAAGCTATCCTAGCACCTGGATGCAGGTTCCAATCATGGATCAGTTCAGTCCAATCAATATGAACCTCCCCCATGCAACCTACCAAATGCCAAATAATCCTGATCCAATGTACACAGGTAGTCTGTATGATCCACTTCTCCCCAGCTCCAGTCCTGGTACCCCAGTGTCTTTTCCAAACAAAATACCTAGAGCGGGCTATATCGATCCAAGTCAATACAATCTCTCATCAACACAGCTGAATCTGGCCATGATGAACTACTTTCAAATGCAACAGACAACACCCCATCACTGCCCTCAGCAAAATCTTACCCAATCACCAACGCATCGTATAAATCCACCAACATCTGTGATGACCTCAGAACAGTCCAACTCAACAGCACCAGTTCAGGACACTGCAATTTATGAAAAATTGTGTGGTTTGTTTCCAGAGAAAACCGTCTTGGAAGTACTGAAACAATATCCAAATGAAACAGACCCTCATGTTCTCTGCGGTCATATCATCTCCTGTAGAAAGACTGAGCAAAGGTCTGTATCAATGTAATTGGTGGGAGGGGGGAAAAAATTGTTTCTGATAAATGAATGTCAGAATATAAACTGTAGCCAAAAATTTGGCAGTCAATTTTTAAAAAAATGTATTTTTTTTTTTTTTTTTTTTAAATAATTAAACTGTGAAGAAACTCATATTTCATATTACGTACACATAAAACTATTGATAATATTTCTACAAATTTTTAGATGTTGTTGAAACAAAATAAAACTGGCCCAGACATTTTTTAACGACACCTTACCAAGAAATAAACCCTTCAAAGGTTAATTTGTAACTCCTGACAATTGTCAGCTCATATGGCTTTAAACATGTGCGGAATGCATTAACTGGGTATTCTAACTATTCCTCTCCCTCCGCTAAAAGAAAAACAAATCCATATCTTTGTATTAACCCTTTCACAGGCAGATAATTTTTTAAAATCCTTGTAGAACGAGTAAAGTATTTTAAAAAAATCTGCAAAATAGAAGGTATGTTCAAACAAGTTAATCATTTATTTTATATAATAACAAGCAAAACATAATTTGAGCTGCAATTGTACATCATAAATATAATATGGAAACAATAAAGCACTTGCTTTTAACTATGTTTTGTAAAACAATCAGTATACAATCCTGCATGACAATAAAGCCTCTTAACGATATTTCTTTACATCGATATTGAATTGGTCAATGAGCAGCCAATAAGAAAATGCCTTATGTTAAAACATCACAAAAAACAACAAAGGGTTGATAAAAAAAAAAATTGGTCTGCATGGTTTTTCTTTATTTGTTTTAATTGTCTGAAAAAGTTTAGTTATATTGTCATAGCTTTTTTTTTTTTTTTTTATGTGTGTATTTAAAATATGAGTTCTGTTAAAGATTTGAAAAAAAATCCCACAAAATTACAATGAACGAAACTTAGTGATAATTGTCTAATTTCCTGAAATGAGGAATCTCTATTATTCTTCATTGACCTACTTTGACAAATATTCTCATATTGGTTGTTGCTTCCTTCTTTGACTCACCCCACCCCACCCTGGATTATAGTTCAAAACTCAGAAAAGGTTAATATCTCTAACTAGTGGTGTATCTGTGGAAAATAGTACCTACAGCAAAGCAAGCACTGGAACTGTGCCCGTCTAAACATCTGACACCCATTTTATAGATAACTCTATCATAAAATCAGTTCATGGGTTTTTCTCACCCGATGCTCTGAAATAAAGACCTTTTTACAGATTTTGCTCAAACTACCTCTGTAGTTTCCACAGATGAATACTTTTACTGCCAGTACCTTTCAGTGGTGCCCCAGGCACATGTCCTGTCTGCCATACCATAGATATACCGCTGACTATACAGACGTCTAAAGACGGTCAAAGAATACAACGGCCAAAATGGGAATAATTGTCTTTGCAATTATTACGATTTATCGATGTAAGAATTGCTCACTTTATAAGTGTGTCTTTAAATGAAGATTATAATGTATGCTGTAGTTTTCACAGCATTTCAAGTGATTGATTTTTGAATGTTTGTTAAATCCTTTTTCTTAATTCATAATATTTTCTTCACCCATACTCACCTGAAATAAGTTTAGTTATATTAAATATATCACCATTGTAAAACATTTTCGTATCCATAATTATCTCAAAACATTTTTTGGCATATATTCCAAAAATAAATCTATATATTTGTACATTCATTTTTTTTTATTAAGTATATAAAATGTAAGACTATTTATTTATTCATTTTTTTTTAATTTTTTTTTTTTTTTTTTTTTTTTTTAAGATAAATTTTTGTTAATGTTAATTTTGACTTAAATTATTTTTAATTTTAATTTTAATTGCTTTCAAAGTGTAACTTGTTGCTATTTCCACTGTAACAAGGAATATTTAACCCTTTAAGCCCTGACCTGAGAGCTTGATCTCCGCACTAGTAAAAACCAATGCAATGGTGTGGTGGTGGAAATAAAAAGACCACCTGTGCTTAAGAGGTTAAAATAAAGGATATACACATACTGAGACTCTAACTCACTTCTCTTCTTGCCTCTCAGAAGTTTAATTCTTGTTAATTAAATACTATTTATACTATTAATTTGTAAGATGATGATAAATACAGTTCCACCAAATCAGAAATGAGTTTCAAATGGCTTTATAGATGTTATTTGAACTTCTGCGATACCATTGATCTTGTAGCTTACATGATAAAGAAGTGGTGTGAGTTTGCATCTTAGCTTATTCTTTAATATTTCTAATGTTTGCTGGAACTCAGTGTCACAGAAATAAGGGGTCAGGTATGTTACAATAAAAAGCAATGAAATTAATATTAATAACTGGCAAACTTTATTTTTCATTTGAAAATTTATTTACTTTTTTCTTTTTTCCAAGTCAACAAGTAGGGATTTTTTTTTCTTTTACAAGCAATTTTTGACTTTCCGAGTCTTTAACATAAGGGTGCTTTATTTATATCCACGGGCAGATTGGGCTGTGCAGACACAGGGACAGAATCCCTGTCGACCAATACTGCTTAGCACTTAGATATCGAATATAATAACCCAATTGGCTTTTCTCATTTCAATACAGTCTGTGTACGACTGAACAATCTACTCTGAGTTACTGATACCTGTATATGTAATTTTAAGAAGTTATCAAATATATAATCAAATTTGTTTGTTTTTTTTCCTCAGATCCTAGAGTTTAAGATTTCTACTTGCTAATCAATCAGTTTTGAGGATTGATAATTTTTTTATTAATGGTTCTTGTCATAAAAAGATTTTATAGTTTTACATGGGAACATTATATGCAACTATTCTATTGATATTAACTTGGCAATTTTCTTATACTCAAATAGACTGCCTAATCGGATTAACTGTACAATATACTAAATAAATTAAGGAGTAAATTTTCATTATTTGTCAGGCCTTATTTTGGGGCTTCTAGTCCACCTTAGTTTGTATCCAAGAAAAAATGGCACACAATAATTTTTAAATTGAGATGATTTATTTTAATTTATATATATATATATATATATATATATAGTAAGTAAGTAAAGTTAGCGACCATAGTCGAGAGTGACCCAAAGGCTCCCTTTTCGATAGCTACTACACCAAGGTGTAGGGGAGGGCGCTACTCCATTCCCAGGATTGCTCCACTTTACCCTTGAACCGTACCTTATAATGCTGAGTGTTAAGCAAGGTGGTATCAAGTTCCATTTTTAAAGTCTTTGGTATGACTCGACCTGGGATTGAACCCACGTCTCCCGAGCCTGGCCCAGGTTATATATATATATATATAGTAGATGCACTAAATGTAACAACCAAAAAAATAAACATACAAATGAATATATTAGGTGCCAAGAGAGAAAATAACACACATTTATAATCATGTATCATGATGAGCTATGAACAAGTATCAATCGTAAGGTAGAAATTCAGACTTAGTAAGAACACGGAACAAGCCCATGATTTTGTTATTTCTGCTCACAACACTAATTTTTATATCCTGTGAGTATTCTATCTGAACCAATATATAGTGCTATAAAAAAGGGTCCCTTGGATTTGAAATGCTAAGGATTCATTATGATTTTCACTTAGTGTATAGAACCAGGATAGACTCATCAATGTTGGGAAAAAAAATTGGAGATTTTAAGAAAATAGGGAAGAAATTTAGTTGTTTTATATACTTGACATTTTTTTTTCCATACTCTCTCTTACACACACACACACATATACATATATATATATATATATATATATATATAGTTTTTTTTGTTTAGTTTATTTTTATCCTTTCTTGTTGACTTTTTTTATATATATATATATATATATATATATATATATTTATATAAAAGAAATAATAGCACCAAAATTTTATTTCCATTTTTTTTTTTTTTCTTTTTTTTTTTTTTTTTTCTTAAATTTAAAAAATGTTTTTCTCATACTATTAAATATATACAGTAAAAAAAAAAAAAAGCAAAAAAAAAAAATACAGTCTGCCATTGTCTACATTAAAATGCTGTTTTGATACAAAGAAACGGAAGCCCCATTATTTAAGTAGTCTGAAAAATAAATTACGACAGTGACCCTACTCTATACCGCAAACTAAACACTCGTTTCTGTGTCTCATTTCCTGTTTTAAAAAACCTATGAAGTATAAAGTTTTCTTGTTTTTTTTTTTTTTTAAATATATATACTCAACACTTGTGAACAGATCAAATCCTGGACTTAGGTTTTAGGCCCAATATTTGTGATGACTTTTTACACAAGGTTGAAATTCAAATATAGTCAAAAGAATATGGAACAGGTCTACCATTTTGTTTACATATTTCTGCTCATAATAATAGTTTTTACATCATACGAATATTCTATCTGATCTTGTTACAGTTCTTTGATTTGAGGAGAAAAGGACTTGCTAGATTTTCACATAGGAACGGATATCTAAAAAGATATTTCATATCTAAAAAGATGAGTTTTTTAAGAGATGGAGTAGTTGGAGACTTTTAAATAACCTTATACTGTTATTTAATAGAAATACTTTTTGGTTTTAGGATTTGTTTTAAGCTATGCCTGCTAATAATTCATTGGTGTAAAATATTTATCATAATGCTTTTTAATGATGAACATAGAGGATTTCATCATTTTACTCCTAAGTAGTCATTTCCATATAAACATAAGATTTTATTTATTTTATTTTTATAACTATTATCTCTTCTCCCTTGTTAGGTGGTGGCTATTTCTTGTTTAAAAGGTTGGAATACTGTATAGGGGCCAATTGGAACACCAAGCAAATTCCCGGTGGGCCAGTGAATCCAATTTGTTTCGAAGTTTCAATACAATTATGTATTGTATTAATGGGTTCAAATTTTAGATATTTACTCTGGCAAATTTGAAAGTACTTACCTTGGCTGTTCTGTGCTTCCAGCTGTTCCTGTCCATTCATGTATACAAACAAGTATCCATCTCATTGCTGTTCTATGGTCTGTAGTTTACACTCGCTCACACACAAAATGCTGGAAACTATAACACGCTTAATATTTACAGATATATATTTGATTGTGAATTAAGGGCTAGCTGTCTAGTTTAGGAAATCATTATTGTGATGAGAGTTCAGTCTTTATTGGTTGATTCCATTTTGTGTTCCTGTTCCAAATCAAGTTGGATATTTTATAATTTTTGATTTAGTTATTTTGTAAAGATTCTCTCTAAGGCCAAATTGGCCCTGATTCAGCTAAGGTTTACAAAAATATCGCTAGAGTCCATCTCTTGGCAAAGATGTTTTTCATTTCAATTTTTAAAATTTATTAAGTTTCTACTGTGAACTGTCAAATCCATATGCTTATGAAATTTATGAAACATTGAAAAATAAATTCACCATGTCTCCACTCAGGTTTGGGTGGTATTTAGCTTTTTGTCTGGTCCCAGGAGGGTTGTCCTTCTCAGGCAATACCTGCTTTGCAGGCCTGAGTACTTAGCGTATTGCCTGAGGTGTCTCAATAGGGGGAATGCCAAAGGGACCAAGCATTTTTTGAATTAACCACCCATGAGTCTTGATTCATGCATAGCTCCCCACAATAAAATGACCTTGTGTCACATCCTGGCTTGGTGGGAAGTCAGTTGAATACTACAAAACCTTAAAAGAAAGGGTTGATAGAAGATCTTTTATTATTAGTATCTGATTAAGTCTCTGAAATGATAGGCTTATGCTGTATATTAAAATAGCATTCTGTCTGAAAGATTAGGCTTATAAATTTATTGTAAAATAGTGCTCAGTCTAAAATATCAGAATTATAGATTTAAAAAATAAAAAAAAATTGCAACTTATCTCTAGGAACAGAAGCAGCTGATGTGGACAATGGCAGTCTTAGTTTTACAATTTCAAACCATCTAAAACAGATTCCAATATTGGATCTGACCATCTTGTATATTACTTTTAACATTAGGATTTTTTTTCTTTTTCAAAAAATGAAATGTATGGTGAAGGAAGAAATGCGTTTAACCCTAAGGGTTTAAAATGTGTTTGGTTTATCTTTTTCAAGGATAAAACTAAATTGTAATTTTTTTTTTTTTTTTAATGAATCAGTTAAAATTTTTTGAAAAATTTGTTTGTGTATATCTTGTTTAAAAGTTAATATACCCTGGAAATGAGGACAAGCTCTTCGGGTAAAAGACCATTGTTAATCATTGTACACAAAAATTTAGAAAACAACTGTATAAAAGATTTTTTAAAAATTTTGAAAAGTATTTTTAAATATCTACCAATTTTATAATTTTGGTCCCTTAAAAACACTTCATACCAATCTGTTTGTTACGATTGGTTCTGTCAAAACTGACCCTCAAATTTTGTTTATTAAAGCACTTAATGTTCTTGTTTTTAATTTGGATTCAGACTGCAATATATTATTTGGGGAAAGTAACATCAAGAATTATATTTGAAGACAGAGCAAAAGGATACAAATTTTTGATTTCATATATATATATATATATATATATATATATATATATATATATAATCAAATTTGTGTGTTTCTAAAGCCACAAACTGGTACACATGTTAAATCTGTAATACACATGACCAATGTGCAAATGTTTATTATATGTACTAACAAATCACATTTATTAAAGTTATGAGATATCTAATTTACATAATGCTTTGAAAAATCAGGTTTTGATTTTAAAAAAAACAAAACCTGTGTTATTCATTTGTTTTGTTTTTTTTCACATACACACACACACACACACACATATATATATATATATATATATATATATATATATATATATATATAACCATGGTTTTGTGTATAACTTTTATAAGAAAGCCATTTTAAGAAAAACAAATGAACATCTAAAATAAACATTTTTGTGATAATGAAAATATAAAAAAAGCTCTAACACACATGCATATATATATATATATATATATATATATATATATATATATATATATATATATATATATAGGTTTTCATACGGCATCGCTGTTTACATTTTGGTGAGGGAGGTATTTATATATGAAAGTCTGAAACCAAAATCAATCAGGGTCAGGTTTGTTTTTTTTTTAATTTTATTTTTATTTTATTTATTTATTTTTTTTTTTTGGTGGGTTGGGGATTGCATGATTGCTAATTGAAATGCTATCTTGAAAAAAGATGTTACAGCAAAGTGTGCGTACTACTATGGAGATATATATTTCAGCTCTAGCACACTTTCTGTATTTTTACTAAGCTTATCATGACTCCTTGAATTATTCTTGTTTATCATGAAGGCTAGTAAAGTTCACCCATAAAACTCCAAGGTTCAAATTTACCTTCAGACACAGGATGCAAGGGATGCTAGACAACCTCTCGGCTAAAAATTGATTTATATGTCTTTGGCCTGCATCAATACTTTGGCAGATTCTTACTTAATGCTCCTTATTACTGACCTTGTGTCATAATTAAAAATAATAAATAATTGTAATCACTACCTGGGGTTAAACAGGCTGATGTGCATTGGCATATGTTTTTAAAAGAATTAAAATTGAAAAAAATATAAAGTATTCATTTCATAATAAAATTGAATTGTTTTTCTGTAAGGCTACGGCATCAAAATAAATTTTTAAAAGTTGCAGTCTTGTACAGTTTTTGAAATTCAAATGACCCTGCAATTCTAGTTTTTTCACTTGATTAAATTTTTAGCAGGCAGCTGTAATTTGTGTGTGTGTTTTTTATTTTATTTTTCTTATTTTATTTGGTTCATATATATTGTTTTTGTTTTTTTTTGTTTTTTTGGGGTTTTTTTTTTTTTTTTAAAATAAATATCCAAGTGAAATTAATAACATTATATAAACCAAAATATGGAAATAATTGGTGCAGTGTTTAAAGTTTTTTCCCTGCCCCGAAATTTTTTTTTTTTTTTTTTTTAATTCTTCAAAAAATTTTTATTTTTTTTTGTCTTTCTTTACTCAAGTTATATTCAGTTATTCTGAACTTATTGAACTGTATATCATTTATTTAAAATTGAATAAAATAAAAAAATGAAAATATTTCATTAACTTTTTATTTTTAATTCTTTTAATATTTCTTAAAATGATACTTATAATATGTGTGTGTGTGTGTGTGTGTTTGTATGATTTTTTTTTTCTTTTGTTTTTATTTATATACACACACACACACACACACTCACAAACACAAGAGTTGGCTAAAAAGTTCATAGCCTGACCAAAATTATTCTTACGGAATGTTACTAAATGAGATTTATTTTTCAACATAGTCCTCCTTGCAGTTCACACACTTATTACATTGGTGTTGCCGTGCTTGAATTTCATTGGTCAAAAAATGTCAACAGCAGATATGACATCATGAACTTCTCAGCCCACCCTCGTGTGTATATATATATATATATATATATATATATATATACATGCACGCACAGACACCATATTTATTTGAATACAATGCTATCTCACTTATTTGACTTCAGCATTTTGTAGCTAAAATCTTATAATACATGACATCCTCTTTTATAATCTAACCCCGCCAAATAGATCCATTTATATTTTTAAGAATACCACTGTTAATTTTAAAACCTTATCAAAAAAAAAATTGAATCTAAACAAAAACTGCGGGGTGATGTAATGTTCATTTTTCCATCTCTTCTCTCTAAGCTATTTTGAAAAAAATGCATCATGACCTCACAAATAAATGTTTAGTTCCAGAGGGCCTTCTCATCTAAAAATAGTTAATAGCCAAATTCATTGCCCGACACTTGATGTATCCCTAAAAGGGAATGCTGACAAAAGTTAAAACTTTTTTTGATTGATCTCTCGCCTTGTGGGTTGTCAAATACATCATGTAAATATCTGTTGTTCTTCCTTTTTCTTGTGACTGACAAATCTGTGTATACACATTTTGGTTGCGTGTTTTAATTCCCCTTACACATTCCAAGCAGTTTTATCTTTTATTTTTGGTTTAAAAATAAAATCAAGTAAATTTAAAATCAAGATTTGGGTTTAATTTTTCTTATTTTCCTTTTTTTTCTCATTTATTTGTATTTCTTGACTCTAGTTTTATTCCGCTATTGAAAACTATATTGAAACTATATCACTTAATTGATAATCTTCTATATAGATCTAAAGTCAGTGTGTTACCAACCATCAGTCTCAATGGATCTGCCCCCTGGATCTCTGGGCAAGTTTTTATGAAAGATCGACAGTTTCCCCATATGATAAGTCTCTCTCAACAGCAAGGGATGGGCAATGTGCAATCCAATTTGTCATTAGTGTTACTGCAGAAGTTGCCAGAACATGGTTGAATATGATATTGAACTGCTTTGAGAATTTCTTAGTTTTACTGCTGTCTGAGGCATCTTACTCTACCATATTGTGTGTTTGAATTTCTTTCTTTCCTAACCAGTTATCCTACAAAAACTAGAGGCTCTGGTCTACTTAACTCTTTACTCAGAGCTGAAGGGAGAAGAGATACTCATGCCTTTTCTCAAGGTCGTCATCTTGGTAATGAAATGCTAACAGCTAATGTTCATATAATGCTTCTCTTCAAAATATTAAAGTACTCGTACCATACAGTGTTGTATTATCTATAATGCTGACTAGGCTGAAGCTTAGGGGCCCACCAAAATTGTATAAAGGAGTGTGTGAAAAGGAAGGGGATGCTGAAAGTCCCAAAGAAGCTTGAAGCTGAGGGGCCCTTCTGTGGGTCTATTCAGCACTGGTTATACACAAATAGATATGGTGTTATATCTCATGACTGGTTCCTAAGTGGTTTTATAGAATCCAGAATAAGATTTTGATAAGTCTTGTTTTCAGAAAAGCTATTTTTATCTAAACAACTCCATTTTCTCCCCTACCCTCTAAACAACAAAATAAAGGTCTTTATCAAGTTCTTACTAAGACTTTTCTATTTAAGAGATGTTATATTTACCCATAAGTTTCAGACACTAAATGTAATTACTACTACAATGGGATAGAGGTTTATTATTTTTTCATCTTTTTTTTTTTTTTTTTTTAATTCATAACTGTGTTAATATATGATAATTTTTTTTTTCTCCAAGGTGGTAAATTCCAAGTAGTGATATCTTTTTCCTCTTAATTCTCTAATTTCTGCCTCTTCTTACATATTTTCTTTTTCTCTCTTGTTTTTCTTTCCATTCTTTTTACTCTTGTTTTCTCTTTGTTTTTCTATTTAGTCCATGTGAAAAAACTCACCCGAAAGCCAAACTTATTTTTAGACGTTATTTTACCGATGCAGTTTTATTGAAACTTTTCTCATCTTCCAATAATATCTGCATTGAAAAATGGTCTTAGAAAATAAAAAGTCTGGGTTTCTCTTACCCCACTTTTAACCTGGACTAATTTTCTTTTTCGTGCAAAAATCTTTTAAAGAAATAAAACAAATATATACATATTTACCTTTATAAAAGAACTTGGTTCTACAATATTTTTATTTCCTTTTTTTTTTTTTTTTTTTTTTTTTTTTTATTTCATAACATTTTGTATTATTTTTAAAAATAATTCTCCATCTATTGATGGGGATAAATTTTAGTGTGATGTACATTTATAAAAATATTTGTACATACAACATGGTGAGCCATGAACATCATGGATTTTTCTTAATAAACACATGTATATTAACAATATACCCTTGTTTTTGTTTGTTTTATCTTGTGAGAGGTTAGGTAAAACTTTAAAAGAAAACGAAGCATGAAAAAAAAAAGTAACCTTCCCATTGTGCTGTTTTTGGTTTCTTCATTTATTGGCATATCAACCTTCATGGGATATTTAGTACCTAAGCCTGTCCTTGTTGAAAAACAGTAATGATACTGTCAAACTCATAGAGTTTGAACTATCTTACTATGATGTTGCAATCCAGTGCATTATCGAATACACTTTGAGGATTCCTGTGCCAATGGTCCAGGAGATCTGGGTTCAATCCCAGGTTGAGTCATCCAAAAGACTTTAAAAATAGTATTTGATACCTACTGGCTAAACACTCAGCATTATAAGGTACGTATCAAGGGTAAAGTGGAGAAATCCAGGGAAAGGAGTAGCACCCTCCCCTGCACCTTGGTGTAGTAGCTATTGAAAAGGGAGCCTTCAGGTTGCCCTCGACTAAGGTTACCAACTTTACTTTTTACTTCCATTTAATCGTAATCATTTCTTTGCAAGCATTTACTTTTTTTTCAATTATTCCTATCTTTTGTAATGTTCGAAACTATTTCGTGTAGCCACTTTTGTAGGGGGGTGTCCTCGTGGTGTAATGGTTAAAGCGATAGACTGCGGAATCGTAGTAAGCGAGTTCATGCTCCAGTCGCACTATTATGTTCACTTTCATGCTAATACCTTTGGGAAAGGTATGAACCCCCTTATTCTCCCGGCTATGGGTTAAATAGTACCACTGCTGTTCTTCTAGGAGGATGGCTTTGGCATTAAATAACCTCCAAAGGTTGATATGCTATCAAACAAAAAAACCAAACCAAACCACTTTTGTAATGTTTCATGAGGTGGGGGGGGTAATTTGGCCAATACTTAAAATCTCTTCCCTCTTGTACAATGCCAAATACGGAATATAGAATCCCAAACAATATTAACTCACAATGTTACATTTCACCTCTACTTTGGTCCGTTGTCTCAGACCAGACCTCTGTCTGACCCATCTTTATACCCAACACTTCTAGTCACATGAACTCCAGAAGCACAATCCATTTAAACACTTGGGTTTGTTGGCTAGAGATCCATGTTCGAACCACAAGTCTATATCGGTACATTCTTCTACATAACACTACCTAATACAAATAATTTGCACAGTTATATGGTTTCAAGTAACTAATAATAATAATCCTTAGTAAACAATTAGAGCTTCAAGTAACTATTCTTAATACAAATAATTTGCACAGTTATATGGTTTCAAGTAACTAATAATAATAATCCTTAGTAAACAATTCTAGCTTCAAGTAACTATTCTTAATACAAATAATTTGCACACAGTTATATGGTTTCAAGTAACTAATAATAATAATCCTTAGTAAATAATTCTAGCTTCAAGTAACTATTCTTAATACAAATAATTTGCACACAGTTTTATGGTTTCAAGTAACTATTAATAATAATCCTTAGTAAACAATTCTAGCTTCAAGTAACTATTCTTAATACAAATAATTTGCACACAGTTATATGGTTTCAAGTAACTAATTATAATAATAAGTAAATGAATGGAATATATGTGCTATAATCAAACGGGTGACATCTCCACTCTAGACGGAACCCCTCTTAAACTAGTAGACAAATTCACTTACCTAGGAAGCAGCGTCTCATCAACCGAAAAGGAAATTGACATGACATTAACGATAGCATGGATAGCTATCAATAGGCTATCGATTATATGGAAATCAGACCTAACCGATAAAATGAAACGCAGTTTCTTCCAGGCAGCGGTCACATCATTACTGCTATATGGATGCACTACATGGACTCTAACAAAACGGCTGGAGAAGAAGCTAGACAGCAATTACACAAGAATGCTGTGAGCAATCTTGAACAAGTCCTGGCGGCAACACCCCACAAGACACCAACTGTACGGCCACCTGCCTCCTATCACAAAAACTATTCAAGTTAGACGAACCAGACATGCAGGACACTGCTGGAGAAGCAGGGACGAACTCATAAGTGATGTACTCTTATTGACCCCCACACATGGCCGTGCAAAAGCAGGACGACCAGCACGAACATACATTCAGCAACTATGTGAGGATACGGGATGTTGTCCAGAAGACCTGCCAGAGGTGATGAACGATAGGGAAAAGTGGCGAGAGAGGGTCAGGGATATCCGTGCTACCAGCACGATATGATGATGATGATGAAGATAAATAATTTGTACACTTATTCACAAATTTAGGTATCAAGTATTCCTATCTAATACAACTAATTTGCAAATGTCTATTTAAATCATAGATGGGACCCTAACAAATACAACCACTCTTGGTCAAAGTGGACCTGGGAGTAATGCCAATGAAGGGGTACTCTAGAACAGGAGCTTTACCACCAGATGCATGTTTGTATCATTCCCAGGACACTGCATTTTTTTTTAAGGGAGATAGCTCTGCAGTGGATATAGTTGGCATATTCAAAGCACCAGTTACGTTACTGCAGAAGAAAATGAAATCTGCAAGCTAAGTTCAAATCATTGATGAAGCTTTTAGCGGTTTTTCTTCACCTATTGTTATAGTAGGGTAGACTGGGCTCTCTTGCCTTGGTAGGGCAACTGGTCTAAGAGATTGTCTTTAATTGGAATCATTTTGAGATGAAGCTTCTTAATCTGAGAATTAATTTTTATTTATTGCGGACTTTTTGTCCTCATCTTGGTAGTTTTTGTGTTGTTTCTTCTTTCACTACGTTTCGGCCAAATTTCACCGCTGGCCTTCTTCAGGTGTTTTACAACAGGTGTTAGACAACAACTATGGTAGGCAGTAATTATTGGGGATATAGTTACAAGACTCAGCATTCCTATCCGAGGTCTCGGTAAAACACCTGAAGAAGGCCAGAGGTGAAATTTGGCCGAAACGTAGTGAAAGAAGAAACAACACAAAAACTACCAAGATGAGGACAAAAAGTCCGCAATAAATAAAAATTAATTCTGGTCTAAGAGAGGAGAAAAATTTTGCGACTGAGTTCTCAAAATGTTTCTAATCCCCTTCTGGCTATTCCTGTAGCATCGAAAGATTTTAAATAAGATACACTTCTTAGTAAAAATAATTAATTAGGTTGAGTTATTTGGTTTAATGGCTAATCAATCTTGATGGTCTATCCGCTCAGTTAGCTGGGGCTGTAGTATATTGCATCAGTGCGGAGGGGTAAGAACACTCCCGCCCCTGACAGATGAGTGTTCTGGATATGACCCTAAGCTATTTGATGGTAAAATTTCAGATCAGGAGCATTGAACTGTTTAACTGTTTGTAAACAAATAACAGTTAAATTGAACTGTTTGTATTTCATAGCAATGCTTGAAAACCTTTAACTGTGTGCAAACAAATAATCTTTGGCTTGTTTCAAATGTAACCTACAAATCATATATTTAATATATAAATAGGATTTAACATTAAGTAAAAGTAAAGTTGGCGACCGCAGTCGAGGGCACCCAGAAGGCTTCCTTTTCAATAGCTACTACACCAAGGTGAAGGGAGAGCACTACTCCTTTCCCTGGATTGCTCCACTTTACCCTTGATACGTACCTTATATTGCTGAGTGTTAAGCAAGGATGTATCAAGTACCATTTTTAAAGTCTTTGGTATGATGCAACCAAGGATTGAACCCAGATCTCCTGGACCATTGGCGAACACTCTCCAAATAACCTATAAAGGTTGATATGCCATAAAACTCAACCAATCAACTTTGATGGTTATTAAATGCCAAATTATATATATATATATATAATTTTTAAGTTAATAGTTTATCATCATCATGTCGCACCATCAGTGTGAATATCCCTGACCCTTTCTTGCCACCCCTCCCTATCGTCCATTGCTCCCGGCAGTTCTTCAGGGTTACATCCCATATCAGCACAGAGCTACTGTATGTAGGTTCAAGCTGGTCGTCCTACCTTTGCTCGTCCATGTGAAGGGGTCCATGGGAGTACATCACTTATGAGCTTATCCCCACTTCTCCAGCAGTGTCCCGCATGTCTGTATCATCTAATTTTGATAGTTTTTGTGATGGGTGGTTGGTGGCCGTACAGCTGCTGCTTTGTGGGGTGCTGCTTCCAAAACTTGTTCAATATTACTCACAGCATTCTTGTGTAGCTGCCATCAAGCTTTTTCTCCATACGTTTAGTTAGCGTCCATGAAGTGCATCTATATAGCAGTATCAACACAACCACTGAGTAAAAATGGTTTCAAGTTTTGCAATCTAACATTAATAATTCTATTTAATATTAATCATTTGTTTGCACACAGTTAAAAAGGTTAAATATTGCTAACAGTAATACTTCTACATCAGAAGTGGGCCAACTTTTTGGTGGGAGGGCTGCAACACTGGGTTATGAGTTATCAAAGGGCTGCATCTTTTTAAAATCATAAGAATTTTGTCTCAATTCAAGTGCGAGTGTTTATTTTTTTTTAAAGGCACCCTCAGGCCACACCAAACAGTGCAGTGGTCTACGGTTTGCCCATCCCTGATCTACATGGTTTCAAGTATTGCTATCTAACACAAATAATTCTATTTGCTCTCAGTTAAATGGTTTCAAGTATTGCCGTTCAGCATTAATAATTCTATTTAATATTGATTATATCATCACCAAGTAAAAGATTGATTAATTCAGTTTGACCATAAATGGGATTCTAACTGTTCAGAGTTGTCCTGGTGATAATGGCAATGAAGGAGTACTCCACATTCCCCAAAGCTCCAAGACTAGAGCCTCACAATCAGAACTAGTTTAGTATCATATCCTAGACACTGGTTTGGAAGGTTTTACTCCTCTGCAGAACTGCAGTTGGCATATTCTAAACCAACTGGGTTTAATTAATTTCAAAGAAATATTATATAAAACTCATTTTCTACCATGCTTTTATAAGTGATATTGTTCTCTCCACCCGGACAATGCTGGGTAACCCTTCTAATAAGACGATAAAAATTCATTTTAAAAAAAAGATGCCCAGTATTTTTTGAATTTCAGTGCAGCAACACGATAAACATATTTTGACAGACGATAAAAATAAGTAAAAGTAAAGTTGTCTCCCTTAGTCGAGAGTGACCCAAAGGCTCCCTTTTCGATAGCTACACCAAGGTGTAATGGAGGGGGCAACTCCTTTCTCTGGAGTGCTCCACTTTACCCTTGATCCGCACCTTATAATGCTGAGTGTTAAGCAAGGAGGCATCAAGTACCATTTTTCGAGTCTTTGGTATGAACCCAGGTCTTCCGGGCCATTGGCGAACACTCTAACTGCTTGGCCAATGTCCGGTATAATAAAAAAAGAAAATTGTGTCCTGTCAATGCAGAAATTTCAGCAGAACTCACTATTTTTGCATTTTAGGGGTTAATTCTAATATCCTCTGAATCAAAGAGAAATCTTCGTTTTGGGTTTCTTTTGTTTTTTTGGGTGGATGGGGGTGGGGGTCGTAAAAAAGAAGAATTTGATATCAGTATTGATTACTCAAGCTACTGAAGAATATTACAATGAGGTTGATTTAGATGAAATCACTCATGGCAGTTCTGAAGCTGACCCCAGCATAGGCATGAGGAACACATGAGCTTAAGGTCATATGCAGCCCTCTAAAACATTAAGTGTCACTTCCCACGGATTTGTTGAAATGTGAAATTATAAGCTCTTCTGCTCCTAGTTGCACATAGATACAATAATGCATATGCATGTAAGTATAGCCACTTGCCTCCCATCTCACAAACCATCCAAGTAAGACAAACAAGACACCGCTAGAGAAATAAGAACTAAATTAACTCATAAGTGACGTTTTTGTTACAGACAGGCGTATGATTGCAAGAGACAATGAACAAAAGGATTGGATTTTATTTCATTTATTTTAAATGAACTGAAGTCGATAGATTTAGAAAGATACAGGTTTTCTTCCATCAGATCAGAGTCAGGCGGTGAATGGGTGTGAGTCTATTATTAGCCGGGAGACTAGGTTGTGTGTGGCTTGGTGGTGTAGTGTTGGTTGTTTGGTGTCCCACATATGATCAATTTGAGAGAGAAGGTTTATTTTGATCGGTTAGGTTTTATGGCAAATCAACCATTGTAGATTATTTAATGCCAAATCCATCTTGGGTGGAAATGGCTGGGACTTTGTGTGCAGCGTGGTGATGCGATGTGGGTTGGTAGGCAGCCAGTTTTTGATCTTGTCTGAAACGTGAGATATAATGATTCTCCCTGGTTACAGTCCTGGTATCAACTCCCCTTTCGTGATTTTTTGTTGACCATTGCCACGTTGAGGATTGAAATCAGCTCCAAAAAAACTGGTGGTGGTGGTGGTGGGGGAGTTTATGATTAGTTGAAAAAGGGTTCTTTTAATTGTAAGTTTATTTTTACATTTCAATCGGATGGATGTGTGGAGCCTACCTATGCAGTGATGTGTTTTATTCATTTTGTTATCAGCCATCGTTCAGACAACATCCAGTTAATACCACCTTTTTTTTCAACTGAAACGTATGCTTGTTGGATTTTCTTCCTGCTTTTTTAAAAATTTATTTATTCATTCATTTTGCCGGTGAGTGGATTTGAAATGTATTTGTAAATCAGAAGAGATTTCTGTTATATAATATTTTCTTATGGACTCCTACACAGTGTTGGCTAACCAGCAAAGACTTTGGCTCATCAACGCCGTGCAGACACTGGATTCACTCAAGAAGACCTGCCAGGAGTGATGGCTGATCAAGACAGATCGTGAAAAAGAGTCAAGGAAATGCGCATTGTCAGTACTCCTTGATGAGGATGTTAACAACTGTCGACTAAAAGGGAGTAAAATGGACCCCAAGCAGGTGTCCCACATATGATCAATTGTAGATAGAAGGTTTATTTTGATCGGTTAGGTTTTATGGCATATCAACCATTGTAGATTATTTAATGCTAAATCCATTTTTATACATATTAGCAGTTCTATTTCAAACAATTCAGTTTAGCATAAGTACAGAGTTTAATAGTCAAAAACAGTTCTATTTCAAACTAGTCACAAAGTTAAATGGTTCCAAGTATTGCTCTGTATCACTAACAAATCAATTAAAAATCGGTCATTTATTTACACACAGTTAAATGTCAAAATAGTTTTATTTCAAACAATTCAGTTTAGTATAAGCACACATATCAGTTCTCTTGGACTCATTGATAGGACCTTATTAGGTGCTACCATTTCAGGCCAGAGTGAACCTAGGAGCTATGGTAATGAAGGGGTACTTCACATTCCTTAAAGCATTACTGGAACCTCACCATCAGATTGTTTAGTGTTATAATCAGGACACTCGTAGGAGGAATTCTTACCCCTCTGCACAGATGCAGTCGGTGTATTCTACAGCCTCAGCTGAAAGGACCAGAGAGAGACAGAGAGAGAGAGTACTGAGCACAAGAAGATTTGGTGGTTATTTGTTCGTTGGTTATAGTAGTGGTTGTAGTTGTAGGTATCATGCTAAGTCGTTGGTCATTGATTTTGGGTTTATGTATCGGACTCCTTTGTTCTTTTTCTTTCTCCGTTTAATTGTCTATAGAAGGCTGTAATAGAATTTAAGGAAGGAAGAAAGAAAAGAGACGAAGATACCTTTCAACTCAAACTTTACTTTGGGCTTTGACGAAAATTCCGTGGGCGTTGAAGCTCTTCCAGAAGTCAATAGACGAAGTCACATCTCCCAGACAAGGTGTTAAAATATTTTAAGAGCTAACAAGTGACGCAACCAGCCCCCAAGTCCGAGGCTGGGTGAACACGTGTGCTACCTGTCTGCAGCCGAGTGAAAGAGGGTCTTTCCTATACTAGCAGTGAAGGCTGAAGTGACAGAATTTCTCTTTAGCACCCAGAAAGCTTTTTCTTTAGGCATGCACCGTTCTTGCTTCCTGTCAGAGGCTTCTTGGAACTGCTATATTTTTTTATTTATCTACTTTTATTTTATTTCTTTTTCTTTTCTATCCCGAGAGAGAGAGAGAGAGAGAGAGAGAAATTCTAGGGATGCAATGCTATGAGCATGACTTGATAATATATGATTGGCCCTGTTAGTCATACCAAGGAAGTAGTAGTTTCCCATTCCATCGGATGTAGTATATCATATTAGGGTAACCCCTTTCAGGGGGTTCTTACCCCTCTGCATGGGATATCAGTTGATGCACTCTTGTGGCACTATATACTCCTTTGTGTCTGGGTGCCCATTTTAAGTACATCAATACATATGCATGTAGGTGTCAGTGTGTCAATGCGATTATTTATGCTTATAGCCATGGCTTCGCCAATGGTCCAGGAGACCTGGGTTCAATCCCAGGTTGCATCATACCAAAGACTTTAGAAATGGTACTTGATACCCCCTTGCTTAACACTCAGCAATATAAGGTACGTATCAAGAGTAAAATGGAGCAATCCAGGGAAAGGAGTAGTGCCCTCCCCTACACCTCGGTGTAGTAGCTATTGAAAAAGGAGCCTTCTGGTCGCCCTCGACTAAAGGGAGACAACTTTACTTTACTTATAGGTGTGTGGAGGTGAGTGTATCTCTAGAAGTATATGTGGGGGATAGATAGTCTATATGTATGTATGTATGTATGTAGATGGGTGTATGTGTGTAATAGAATCAAAAAGTTATCTAAGACATTTGGCGGGTGAATTTTATTTGAAAGATTTCTTGATGGGGATGAAAGGTTTAGTTTTTAGATTATCCATACTAAACTCAAATCATCTGTGTTAGTACGGTTAGGGGTCGGTATACTAGGGTAACATTTTTAAAGTAATTTAGTTGGATAGTCTACGTGAGAATTGTTGGGGTACGTTTTCGAAAACAAGGACCTCATATATTCAAGAAAGCAAAGGGGTAATATAGAAGGTGCAGCCACCTCTCCCCAACTCCGAGTTCACTTAGATTGAACAGAACATTGGTGAGTTAGAAGCTGACCGTTGAGCGAGATGGGATAAGAAATTTGGTTGCAATACAAGGAAATTAGTGCTCAGATGCAATGTGTTGTCCCCACCCCTCACACACACTCCGGGTAGAGGTGAACCAAAAAAATTGTTATCAATATAGATGGCCATAAGTAGATATTCACAGAATTCATTTTCGTTTCTTTTTACTCTGCTTGTGTGACTGACATGTGTCTTGTACAGTTTTGAATAACCTCGGTAGCTGATAGATCTCCATTTGGAAATGATCACAATGGTGGATGGCAGCGGAGGGGGTGGGTGGAGGAGACATTGGCTACCCGACAAAAGATTGCAAGAGAAAGATCAGTTCAAATTGCTTGCCACTATATTAGAACTTGTATTATCGTAAGCACACGCAGAGGATTGTCACTCAAGAATGAGGGCCAAGATTAGGGTGTTGAGATCTGATTAGAGATAAACTTCAACCACTTGAACTGACTTAATTTTTGTTTATAAAAATGGATAGAACATTATAAAATTCGGCCCATTGATCTTCCGGATTTAATATTACCGCCATAAAGGCGTTACAGACGGAGAAATCTTTGAGAGAAGTGCATTAGTAGCCATTATATTTCAGTTGCTCTGCTAGAATGGAGGGGGACATGGGGTTTTGTGATTGTAATCTAAAAAGAAAAATAATAAATGGCTTTATCTTTGCAATGCAGTGCTCATCTCGAAAGCATATTGGAGTAGGTTGGCAGAAAAAAGTTCCTAACAGGAAGACCATATTATTAGAGGTGGGAAATTTCAGAGTCAGAGTTTTCATTTTAAAAACAGAATAACTCCAGTAATGTTTGAACACCAGAAAGTACTGCAACTGTGAGTGACCTTAGCCCTTGTGATTACTTCCTCTGTGGAAACCTAAAAGCTCAAACCTTCAAAGAAGAGTCCACCAAATTCTAGGAAATACAATTATTTATTGTTTCCCAACGACAACACATCAACAGCATATGCGTTACGCAATTCTGAAATCTGATTCATTTGTAAATGGCTGGTTATAATCAGTGCTATATTTTCAGTGTCCCATCACATTTATTTGTCTTTAATCATTTGTTGATATGAGGCATATCTCTAAAAGTAATGGTTATAATCAGTACTGTATTTTCAGTGTCCCATCACATTTATTTGTCTTTAATCATTTGTTGATATGAGGCATATCTATAAAAGTAATGGTTATAATCAGTACTGTATTTTCAGTGTCCCATCACATTTATTTGTCTTTAATCATTTGTTGATATGAGGCATATCTCTAAAAGTAATGGTTATAATCAGTACTGTATTTTTAGTGTCCAATCACATTTATTTGTCTTTAATCATTTGTTGATATGAGGCATATCTCTAAAAGTAATGGTTATAATCAGTACTGTATTTTCAGTGTCCCATTACACTTATTTGTCTTTAATCATTTGTTGATATGAGGCATATCTCTAAAAGTAATGGTTATAATCAGTACTGTATTTTTAGTGTCCCATCACATTTATTTGTCTTTAATCATTTGTTGATATGAGGCATATCTCTAAAAGTAATGGTTATAATCAGTACTGTATTTTCAGTGTCCAATCACACTTATTTGTCTTTAATCATTTGTTGATATGAGGCATATCTCTAAAAGTAATGGTTATAATCAGTACTGTATTTTCAGTGTCCCATTACACTTATTTGTCTTTAATCATTTGTTGATATGAGGCATATCTCTAAAAGTAATGGTTATAATCAGTACTGTATTTTCAGTGTCCCATCACACTTATTTGTCTTTAATCATTTGTTGATATGAGGCATATCTCTAAAAGTAATGGTTATAATCAGTACTGTATTTTCAGTGTTCCATCACACTTATTTGTCTTTAATCATTTGTTGATATGAGGCATATCTCTAAATGTAATGGTTATAATCAGTACTGTATTTTTAGTGTACCATCAAGTTTATTTGTCTTTAATCGTTTGTTGATATGAGGCATATCTCTAAAAGTAATGGTTATAATCAGTACTGTATTTTCAGTGTCCCATCAAGTTTATTTGTCTTTAATCATTTGTTCATATGAGGCATATCTCTAAAAGTAATGGTTATAATCAGTACTGTATTTTCAGTGTCCCATCAAGTTTATTTATCTTTAATCATTTGTTGATATGAGGCATATCTCTAAAAGTAATGGTTATAATCAGTACTGTATTTTCAGTGTCCCATCAAGTTTTTTTGTCTTTAATCATTTGTTGATATGAGGCATATCTCTAAAAGTAATGGTTATAATCAGTACTGTATTTTCAGTGTCCCATCAAGTTTATTTGTCTTTAATCATTTGTTGATATGAGGCATATCTCTAAAAGTAATGGTTATAATCAGTACTGTATTTTCAGTGTCCCATCAAGTTTATTTGTCTTTAATCATTTGTTCATATGAGGCATATCTCTAAAAGTAATGGTTATAATCAGTACTGTATTTTCAGTGTCCCATCAAGTTTATTTGTCTTTAATCATTTGTTGATATGAGGCATATCTCTAAAAGTAATGGTTATAATCAGTACTGTATTTTCAGTGTCCCATCAAGTTTATTTGTCTTTAATCATTTGTTGATATGAGGCATATCTCTAAAAATAATGGTTATAATCAGTACTGTATTTTCAGTGTCCCATCAAGTTTATTTGTCTTTAATCATTTGTTCATATGAGGCATATCTCTAAAAGTAATGGTTATAATCAGTACTGTATTTTCAGTGTCCCATCACATTTATTTGTCTTTAATCATTTGTTGATATGAGGTATATCTCTAAAAGTAATGGTTATAATCAGTACTGTATTTTCAGTGTCCCATCACATGTATTTGTCTTTAATCATTTGTTGATATGAGGCATATCTCTAAAAGTAATGGTTATAATCGGTACAGTATTTTCAGTGTCCCATCAAGTTTATTTGTCTTTAATCATTTGTTCATATGAGGCATATCTCTAAAAGTAATGGTTATAATCAGTACTGTATTTTCAGTGTCCCATCAAGTTTATTTGTCTTTAATCATTTGTTCATATGAGGCATATCTCTAAAAGTAATGGTTATAATCAGTACTGTATTTTCAGTGTCCCATCAAGTTTATTTGTCTTTAATCATTTGTTCATATGAGGCATATCTCTAAAAGTAATGGTTATAATCAGTACTGTATTTTCAGTGTCCCATCAAGTTTATTTGTCTTTAATCATTTGTTGATATGAGGCATATCTCTAAAAGTAATGGTTATAATCAGTACTGTATTTTCAGTGTCCCATCAAGTTTATATGTTTTTAATCATTTGTTGATATGAGGCATATCTCTAAAAGTAATGGTTATAATCAGTACTGTATTTTCAGTGTCCCATCAAGTTTATTTGTCTTTAATCATTTGTTGATATGAGGCATATCTCTAAAAGTAATGGTTGTAATCAGTACTGTATTTTCAGTGTCCCATCAAGTTTATTTGTCTTTAATCATTTGTTGATATGAGGCATATCTCTAAAAGTAATGGTTATAATCAGTACTGTATTTTCAGTGTCCCATCACATTTATTTGTCTTTAATCATTTGTTGATATGAGGCATATCTGTAAAAGTAATGGTTATAATCAGTACTGTATTTTCAGTGTCCCATCACACTTATTTGTCTTTTATCATTTGTTGATATGAGGCATATCTCTAAAAGTAATGGTTATAATCAGTACTGTATTTTTAGTGTCCCATCACATTTATTTGTCTTTAATCATTTGTTGATATGAGGCATATCTCTAAAAGTAATGGTTATAATCAGTACTGTATTTTCAGTGTCACATCAAGTTTATTTGTCTTTAATCATTTGTTCATATGAGGCATATCTCTAAAAGTAATGGTTATAATCAGTACTGTATTTTCAGTGTCCCATCAAGTTTATTTGTCTTTAATCATTTGTTGATATGAGGCATATCTCTAAAAGTAATGGTTATAATCAGTACTGTATTTTCAGTGTCCCATCAAGTTTATTTGTCTTTAATCATTTGTTGATATGAGGCATATCTCTAAAAGTAATGGTTATCATCAGTACTGTATTTTCAGTGTCCCATTACACTTATTTGTCTTTAATCATTTGTTGATATGAGGCATATCTCTAAAAGTAATGGTTATAATCAGTACTGTATTTTCAGTGTCCCATCAAGTTTATTTGTCTTTAATCATTTGTTCATATGAGGCATATCTCTAAAAGTAATGGTTATAATCAGTACTGTATTTTCAGTGTCCCATCAAGTTTATTTGTCTTTAATCATTTGTTGATATGAGGCATATCTCCAAAAGTAATGGTTATAATCAGTACTGTATTTTCAGTGTCCCATCAAGTTTATTTGTCTTTAATCATTTGTTGATATGAGGCATATCTCTAAAAGTAATGGTTATAATCAGTACTGTATTTTCAGTGTCCCATCACATTTATTTGTCTTTAATCATTTGTTGATATGAGGCATATCTCTAAAAGTAATGGTTATAATCAGTACTGTATTTTCAGTGTCCCATCAAGTTTATTTGTCTTTAATCATTTGTTGATATGAGGCATATCTCTAAAAGTAATGGTTATAATCAGTACTGTATTTTCAGTGTCCCATCACACTTATTTGTCTTTAATCATTTGTTGATATGAGGCATATCTCTAAAAGTAATGGTTATAATCAGTACTGTATTTTCAGTGTCCCATCAAGTTTATTTGTCTTTAATCATTTGTTCATATGAGGCATATCTCTAAAAGTAATGGTTATAATCAGTACTGTATTTTCAGTGTCCCATCAAGTTTATTTGTCTTTAATCATTTGTTGATATGAGGCATATCTCTAAAAGTAATGGTTATAATCAGTACTGTATTTTCAGTGTCCCATCACATTTATTTGTCTTTAATCATTTGTTGATATGAGGCATATCTCTAAAAGTAATGGTTATAATCAGTACTATATTTTCAGTGTCCCATCACATTTATTTGTCTTTAATCATTTGTTGATACGAGGCATATCTCTAAAAGTAATGGTTAAAATCAGTACTGTATTTTCAGTGTCCCATCACATTTATTTGTCTTTAATCATTTGTTGATATGAGGCATATCTATAAAAGTAATGGTCATAATCAGGACCGTATTTTCAGTGTCCCATTACATTTATTTGTCTTTAATCATTTGTTGATATGAGGCATATCTCTAAAAGTAATGGTTATAATCAGTACTGTATTTTCAGTGTCCCATCAAGTTTATTTGTCTTTAATCATTTGTTCATATGAGGCATATCTCTAAAAGTAATGGTTATAATCAGTACTGTATTTTCAGTGTCCCATCAAGTTTATTTGTCTTTAATCATTTGTTGATATGAGGCATATCTCTAAAAGTAATGGTTATAATCAGTACTGTATTTTCAGTGTCCCATCACATTTATTTGTCTTTAATCATTTGTTGATATGAGGCATATCTGTAAAAGTAATGGTTATAATCAGTACTGTATTTTCAGTGTCCCATCACATGTATTTGTCTTTAATCATTTGTTGATATGAGGCATATCTCTAAAAGTAATGGTTATAATCAGTACTGTATTTTCAGTGTCCCATCACATTTGTTTGTCTTTAATCATTTGTTGATATGAGGCATATCTCTAAAAGTAATGGTTATAATCAGTACTGTATTTTCAGTGTCCCATCAAGTTTATTTGTCTTTAATCATTTGTTGATATGAGGCATATCTCTAAAAGTAATGGTTATAATCAGTACTGTATTTTCAGTGTCCCATCACATTTATTTGTCTTTAATCATTTGTTGATATGAGGCATATCTCTAAAAGTAATGGTTATAATCAGTACTATATTTTCAGTGTCCCATCACATTTATTTGTCTTTAATCATTTGTTGATACGAGGCATATCTCTAAAAGTAATGGTTAAAATCAGTACTGTATTTTCAGTGTCCCATCACATTTATTTGTCTTTAATCATTTGTTGATATGAGGCATATCTATAAAAGTAATGGTCATAATCAGGACCGTATTTTCAGTGTCCCATTACATTTATTTGTCTTTAATCATTTGTTGATATGAGGCATATCTCTAAAAGTAATGGTTATAATCAGTACTGTATTTTCAGTGTCCCATCAAGTTTATTTGTCTTTAATCATTTGTTGATATGAGGCATATCTCTAAAAGTAATGGTTATAATCAGTACTGTATTTTCAGTGTCCCATCAAGTTTATTTGTCTTTAATCATTTGTTCATATGAGGCATATCTCTAAAAGTAATGGTTATAATCAGTACTGTATTTTCAGTGTCCCATCAAGTTTATTTGTCTTTAATCATTTGTTGATATGAGGCATATCTCCAAAAGTAATGGTTATAATCAGTACTGTATTTTCAGTGTTAATCAAGTTTATTTGTCTTTAATCATTTGTTGATATGAGGCATATCTCTAAAAGTAATGGTTATAATCAGTACTGTATTTTCAGTGTCCCATCAAGTTTATTTGTCTTTAATCATTTGTTGATATGAGGCATATCTCTAAAAGTAATGGTTATAATCAGTACTGTATTTTCAGTGTCCCATCAAGTTTATTTGTCTTTAATCATTTGTTGATATGAGGCATATCTCCAAAAGTAATGGTTATAATCAGTACTGTATTTTCAGTGTTAATCAAGTTTATTTGTCTTTAATCATTTGTTGATATGAGGCATATCTCTAAAAGTAATGGTTATAATCAGTACTGTATTTTCAGTGTCCCATCACATTTATTTGTCTTTAATCATTTGTTGATATGAGGCATATCTCTAAAAGTAATGGTTATAATCAGTACTGTATTTTCAGTGTCCCATCAAGTTTATTTGTCTTTAATCATTTGTTGATATGAGGCATATCTCTAAAAGTAATGGTTATAATCAGTACTGTATTTTCAGTGTCCCATCACACTTATTTGTCTTTAATCATTTGTTGATATGAGGCATATCTCTAAAAGTAATGGTTATAATCAGTACTGTATTTTCAGTGTCCCATCAAGTTTATATGTTTTTAATCATTTGTTGATATGAGGCATATCTCTAAAAGTAATGGTTATAATCAGTACTGTATTTTCAGTGTCCCATCAAGTTTATTTGTCTTTAATCATTTGTTCATATGAGGCATATCTCTAAAAGTAATGGTTAAAATCAGTACTGTATTTTCAGTGTCCCATCAAGTTTATTTGTCTTTAATCATTTGTTGATATGAGGCATATCTCTAAAAGTAATGGTTATAATCAGTACTGTATTTTCAGTGTCCCATCACATTTATTTGTCTTTAATCATTTGTTCATATGAGGCATATCTCTAAAAGTAATGGTTATAATCAGTACTATATTTTCAGTGTCCCATCACATTTATTTGTCTTTAATCATTTGTTGATACGAGGCATATCTCTAAAAGTAATGGTTAAAATCAGTACTGTATTTTCAGTGTCCCATCACATTTATTTGTCTTTAATCATTTGTTGATATGAGGCATATCTATAAAAGTAATGGTCATAATCAGGACCGTATTTTCAGTGTCCCATTACATTTATTTGTCTTTAATCATTTGTTGATACGAGGCATATCTCTAAAAGTAATGGTTATAATCAGTACTGTATTTTCAGTGTCCCATCAAGTTTATTTGTCTTTAATCATTTGTTGATATGAGGCATATCTCTAAAAGTAATGGTTATAATCAGTACTGTATTTTCAGTGTCCCATCACATTTATTTGTCTTTAATCATTTGTTGATATGAGGCATATCTCTAAAAGTAATGGTTATAATCAGTACTGTATTTTCAGTGTCCCATCACATTTATTTGTCTTTAATCATTTGTTCATATGAGGCATATCTCTAAAAGTAATGGTTATAATAAGTACTGTATTTTCAGTGTCCCATCACATTTATTTGTCTTTAATCCTTTGTTGATATGAGGCATATCTCTAAAAGTAATGGTTATAATCAGTACTGTATTTTCAGTGTCCCATCACATTTATTTGTCTTTAATCATTTGTTGATATGAGGCATATCTCTAAAAGTAATGGTTATAATCAGTACTGTATTTTCAGTGTCCCATCACATTTATTTGTCTTTAATCATTTGTTGATATGAGGCATATCTCTAAAAGTAATGGTTATAATCAGTACTATATTTTCAGTGTCCCATCACATTTATTTGTCTTTAATCATTTGTTGATACGAGGCATATCTCTAAAAGTAATGGTTAAAATCAGTACTGTATTTTCAGTGTCCCATCACATTTATTTGTCTTTAATCATTTGTTCATATGAGGCATATCTCTAAAAGTAATGGTTATAATCAGTACTGTATTTTCAGTGTCCCATCACATTTATTTGTCTTTAATCATTTGTTGATATGAGGCATATCTCTAAAAGTAATGGTTATAATCAGTACTATATTTTCAGTGTCCCATCACATTTATTTGTCTTTAATCATTTGTTGATACGAGGCATATCTCTAAAAGTAATGGTTAAAATCAGTACTGTATTTTCAGTGTCCCATCACATTTATTTGTCTTTAATCATTTGTTGATATGAGGCATATCTATAAAAGTAATGGTCATAATCAGGACCGTATTTTCAGTGTCCCATTACATTTATTTGTCTTTAATCATTTGTTGATACGAGGCATATCTCTAAAAGTAATGGTTATAATCAGTACTGTATTTTCAGTGTCCCATCAAGTTTATTTGTCTTTAATCATTTGTTGATATGAGGCATATCTCTAAAAGTAATGGTTATAATCAGTACTGTATTTTCAGTGTCCCATCAAGTTTATTTGTCTTTAATCATTTGTTCATATGAGGCATATCTCTAAAAGTAATGGTTATAATCAGTACTGTATTTTCAGTGTCCCATCACATTTATTTGTCTTTAATCATTTGTTCATATGAGGCATATCTCTAAAAGTAATGGTTATAATCAGTACTGTATTTTCAGTGTCCCATCACATTTATTTGTCTTTAATCATTTGTTGATATGAGGCATATCTGTAAAAGTAATGGTTATAATCAGTACTGTATTTTCAGTGTCCCATCACATGTATTTGTCTTTAATCATTTGTTGATATGAGGCATATCTCTAAAAGTAATGGTTATAATCAGTACTGGATTTTCAGTGTCCCATCACATTTATTTGTCTTTAATCATTTGTTGATATGAGGCATATCTCTAAAAGTAATGGTTATAATCAGTACTGTATTTTCAGTGTCCCATCACATTTATTTGTCTTTAATCATTTGTTCATATGAGGCATATCTCTAAAAGTAATGGTTATAATCAGTACTGTATTTTCAGTGTCCCATCACATTTATTTGTCTTTAATCATTTGTGCATATGAGGCATATCTCTAAAAGTAATGGTTATAATCAGTACTGTATTTTCAGTGTCCCATCACATTTATTTGTCTTTAATCATTTGTTGATATGAGGCATATCTCTAAAAGTAATGGTTATAATCAGTACTGTATTTTCAGTGTCCCATCAAGTTTATTTGTCTTTAATCATTTGTTGATATGAGGCATATCTCTAAAAGTAATGGTTATAATCAGTACTGTATTTTCAGTGTCCCATCAAGTTTATTTGTCTTTAATCATTTGTTCATATGAGGCATATCTCTAAAAGTAATGGTTATAATCAGTACTGTATTTTCAGTGTCCCATCAAGTTTATTTGTCTTTAATCATTTGTTCATATGAGGCATATCTCTAAAAGTAATGGTTACAATCAGTACTGTATTTTCAGTGTCCCATCAAGTTTATTTGTCTTTAATCATTTGTTCATATGAGGCATATCTCTAAAAGTAATGGTTAAAATCAGTACTGTATTTTCAGTGTCCCATCAAGTTTATTTGTCTTTAATCATTTGTTCATATGAGGCATATCTCTAAAAGTAATGGTTATAATCAGTACTGTATTTTCAGTGTCCCATCACACTTATTTGTCTTTAATCATTTGTTGATATGAGGCATATCTCTAAAAGTAATGGTTATAATCAGTACTGTATTTTCAGTGTCCCATCACATTTATTTGTCTTTAATCATTTGTTGATATGAGGCATATCTCTAAAAGTAATGGTTATAATCAGTACTGTATTTTCAGTGTCCCATCACATTTATTTGTCTTTAATCATTTGTTGATATGAGGCATATCTTTAAAAGTAATGGTTATAATCAGTACTGTATTTTCAGTGTCCCATCAAGTTTATATGTTTTTAATCATTTGTTGATATGAGGCATATCTCTAAAAGTAATGGTTATAATCAGTACTGTATTTTCAGTGTCCCATCACATTTATTTGTCTTTAATCATTTGTTCATATGAGGCATATCTCTAAAAGTAATGGTTATAATAAGTACTGTATTTTCAGTGTCCCATCACATTTATTTGTCTTTAATCATTTGTTGATATGAGGCATATCTCTAAAAGTAATGGTTATAATCAGTACTGTATTTTCAGTGTCCCATCACACTTATTTGTCTTTAATCATTTGTTGATATGAGGCATATCTCTAAAAGTAATGGTTATAATCAGTACTGTATTTTCAGTGTCCCATCACACTTATTTGTCTTTAATCATTTGTTGATATGAGGCATATCTCTAAAAGTAATGGTTATAATCAGTACTGTATTTTTAGTGTCCCATCACACTTATTTGTCTTTAATCATTTGTTGATATGAGGCATATCTCTAAAAGTAATGGTTATAATCAGTACTGTATTTTCAGTGTCCCATCACATTTATTTGTCTTTAATCATTTGTTGATATGAGGCATATCTATAAAAGTAATGGTCATAATCAGGACCGTATTTTCAGTGTCCCATTACATTTATTTGTCTTTAATCATTTGTTGATATGAGGCATATCTCTAAAAGTAATGTTTATAATCAGTGCTGTATTTTCAGTGTCCCATCACATTTATTTGTCTTTAATCATTTGTTGATATGAGGCATATCTATAAAAGTAATGGTCATAATCAGGACCGTATTTTCAGTGTCCCATTACATTTATTTGTCTTTAATCATTTGTTGATATGAGGCATATCTCTAAAAGTAATGCTTATAATCAGTACTGTATTTTCCGTGTCCCATCAAGTTTATTTGTCTTTAATCATTTGTTGATATGAGGCATATCTGTAAAAGTAATGGTCATAATCAGTACTGTATTTTCAGTGTCCCATCAAGTTTATTTGTCTTTAATCATTTGTTGATATGAGGCATATCTCTAAAAGTAATGGTTATAATCAGTACTGTATTTTTAGTGTCCAATCACACTTATTTGTCTTTAATCATTTGTTGATATGAGGCATATCTCTAAAAGTAATGGTTATAATCAGTACTCTATTTTCAGTGTCCCATCACATTTATTTGTCTTTAATCATTTGTTGATATGAGGCATATCTCTAAAAGTAATGGTTATAATCAGTACTGTATTTTCAGTGTCCCATCAAGTTTATTTGTCTTTAATCATTTGTTGATATGAGGCATATCTCTAAAAGTAATGGTTATAATCAGTACTGTATTTTTAGTGTCCAATCACATTTATTTGTCTTTAATCATTTGTTGATATGAGGCATATCTCTAAAAGTAATGGTTATAATCAGTACTGTATTTTCAGTGTCCCATTACACTTATTTGTCTTTAATCATTTGTTGATATGAGGCATATCTCTAAAAGTAATGGTTATAATCAGTACTGTATTTTCAGTGTCCAATCACACTTATTTGTCTTTAATCATTTGTTGATATGAGGCATATCTCTAAAAGTAATGGTTATAATCAGTACTGTATTTTTAGTGTTCAATCGTACTTATTTGTCTTTAATTATTTGTTGATATGAGGCATATCTCTAAAAGTAATGGTTATAATCAGTACTGTATTTTCAGTGTCCCATCACACTTATTTGTCTTTAATCATTTGTTCATATGAGGCATATCTCTAAAAGTAATGGTTATAATCAGTACTGTATTTTCAGTGTCCCATTACACTTATTTGTCTTTAATCATTTGTTGATATGAGGCATATCTCTAAAAGTAATGGTTATAATCAGTACTGTATTTTCAGTGTCCCATCACACTTATTTGTCTTTAATCATTTGTTGATATGAGGCATATCTCTAAAAGTAATGGTTATAATCAGTACTGTATTTTCAGTGTCCCATCACATTTATTTGTCTTTAATCATTTGTTGATATGAGGCATATCTCTAAAAGTAATGGTCATAATCAGGACCGTATTTTCAGTGTCCCATTACATTTATTTGTCTTTAATCATTTGTTGATATGAGGCATATCTCTAAAAGTAATGGTTATAATCACTACTGTATTTTCAGTGTCCCATCGCACTTATTTGTCTTGGCTGCTATGAATGTAAGGGTTATACCTCGGTAATTCTTGGCTAATCCGAGGTTGCCCTTTTTAGAGAAGGGGAGTATTAATCCCTTTGTCCGTCTGTCTATTGTGTTTTGGTTATATACGGCATTACAGTGTCGAAGCAGTATGTTGTCGAATTCCTTAGTCTTCCATGCTTCTGGAGGTTTTCTTTAAGCCCTGCTGCTTTTCTGTTTTTATTTTTCTCCGTACTGAGTCGAGTTTGATGTCTAATTGCTTACTAATAATTCTTGTGATTGATTCACGAGTAACTTTTGTAGAGTTTCCATGTAAATTCTTAAAATGTTGTTTTCATAGTTGTACTCGTTCTTGTTGGTTGGTAGCTTTCAGTTTAGCTTTTGCAGTACTCTTCCTTCTGCTCACTTCATTCATGGTTTGCCATGCTAACCTAGATTGTCTCTCTTCAACTGAGTCTCTAATCTTATCGATCTGATTTTGTATGTATTCTGTTTGTTTTTTTAGGTATATGTTAGCTAATTCATTTTGCGCCTTTTAAGTTTCAGGGCATTGCTATTGGTTGGGTTCTTCCTATTGCATTTGGAGGCAGTTTTTACGTCTGCACACTTTTTTCTAACTACTAATGTCTCCCATGGGACTCTGGGTTTAGCTCTTTGTATCGTTGGTATGCATTCTGCAGCCGCTTCTAAGTGGGCATTGACGAAATTCTCACATTCGTCACTCGGATTATATGTCTTCTGTAGTGCATCGTATTTTTTTCTTAATGTTAACGCATATTAATCTCTGATATCCCTGTTATTAATCAGGGACCAGTCATTGTGTACAGTGGTTATTGTTCGGGCAGTTTTCCTTCGTAGGCTCAGTCGTATCTTTGCTGTGACAATTTGGTGATCGGAGGACACACCCTCGAAAGAGGAATATGCCTTGCAATTCAATGCCCTATTTTTTCCATTTTTTGTTTATAAAGACGTAGTCTATTTGTGATTTATTATTAATTGCGTAGGTGTAGGTGCATCTTTCCCTCGCCCCCTTTTCTGAAATTTTGTATTGAGGCATGTTATTCTATTTTCTTGCGTAAAATCTGTTCGATGTTGCCCATTTCTGCTTGACGCGTTGTGTAAGCTGAATTTGTGGATTACGTTTTTACCAATTTTGGCATTCATATTTTCACCCATGACGAGAACGTTGTGTTTCGGGATGCTACGAACAAGGGAGGATAGCTCTTTATAGAAGGTGATGAGGTCAGTTTCTTGACTAACATTGGTAGGGCTGTGGCAGGAGATAATTGTTGCGCTGGGGTTGCCATTAAAAGTAGCAACCATCATCCTCAGTTGTATTTTCTCGATGCTATTTAGTGATTTTAGAGCCCGTGTACCTATAAGCATACCTACACCTTCTATCGTAGCATTGATAGAGTTTTCTATGCAGATGCTGTGGCTAGCGTCCATCCATTGCCAGTATCGTGATATTTGATATCCTCACTGAGTGTACGTGTGTTCTTGTATGTATATTATGTCTATGTTTTGATCGATCGCAAATGCTGTCAGCTCCGGTAGTCGTCCTATTCTATTTAAGATTCTAACGTTGAATGTCACTATTTGTATTGTGCGTTTGCATTTTAGTAATTTTCGTTTTACATCGTGATGTCTGTGATCCTGGGTTTCATGCTTTACGCATTTATCAGACAGAGAAAAATGTTTTCAAAAAAGACCGGTTAAAATTGTTTATTAAGAATTATGGTTAATTAAGATTTATTCGGTTTTTTTTGAAAACATTTCACTCTGTCTGATAAATGCGTAAACCCAGGATCACAGACACCACTATGTAATATATATATATATATATATAGAGAGAGAGAGAGAGAGATCTTTAAAGATATTTCAAGAGAAAGACGAAGAAAGTCGTCGAAACATACAGGCTACAAAAAATCCAATTCAAGATTCACTTCCATACATTTATAATTGCATATTAGATTCTATTTCTTTTTTAAAGTTCCATTTTGCAATTTCTCCTTCCAAATTAAAGTTCCATTTTTTAATGGTGGCATCTTTGTACAGATTATCCTTACAGAACTCTTCAATATAAAAGATTAAAAAAGCTTTGAGACTCTTTAATAAGAATCTGTGATATGCACTTATCGTTTTTTCATGTCATCTGCTAAGTTATCAAAGATAATATTTTTTAAACTGACAATATACGAGGGTCATTCAATAAATAAGGAGAATTTTGGCAACAGGAAGCATCGTTCAGTTGCAGTCGTTGAAAATATAGGTGATTACCTTTTTGATTACTACTATGATTCCTCAGTCCAGCACTTTAACCATTACACCAAGGTAACTGGTCTAATGAGTTGGGTGTTTGCCAATGGTCCGGGAGGCCGGGTTTCAATCCCAGGTCGAGTCATACCAAATACTCAAAAAATGGTACTTAATGCCCCCTTGCTTAGCACTCAGCATTATAAGGTAAGGATCAAAGGTAAAGTGGAGCAACCAGGGAATAGAGTAGCACCCTCGGTGTAGTAGCTATTGTAGTAGCTATTGAAAAGAGAGCCTTCGGGTCACCCTCAACTAAGGTCGCCAACTTTACTTACATTTTTGATGACTTACATTTCTTTTCAGATGAAACGTAATTACTTTCCGAACTCTGTAATACATACGTACATACATACGTATATATATATATATATATATATATATATGCGTGTGCGTGTGTTTATGGTCTGACGATCGCATAGGCGAGAAACTAAGTAACCAAACGGTGTTGACTTTGTGTCAACACTATCCTAACACACACACACACTCATATATATATTGTATTGATGTGGAGGTGCCCGTGGTGTAATGGTTATCGTCATAGGAAATGGACACGGTGACACGAGTTCAAATCCTGGACGAGACTGATTGCATTTCACATAGCACTAATACCCTTAGGGGATGGTATGAATCCAATTATTCTCCCTCCAGCTATGAGTAAATAGTAGGACAGGCTAGGTTCAGCCTTGGTGAGGCAACTAGTCTAGGAGAAGGAAAACTCTGAATTCAAACCTGTTAAACTCCGCTTAAAAGATTGACTTTGTGTCATATCCTGTCCGAGCGGAGGGGTCGGTAAATATGTATATTGTATTGATTGCTTGATTGTCAAATCGCCTGGGGTTATTTTATACCTTGAGGTTAAGGAATCGTGTTCACTGTACATTTATATTTGCATGCTTTGTGTTGATGTTTCTTAAAATATTTTTTATTTACACGCAGTCGAATTGAATACGGATAATTTTTAAACATAGCAATTTGACCCATAGATAGGACCCTTACAACCACTCTATATTTGTTCATATATTGTTTTTGTTGTTGGTTTGTTTGTGGGGAGTGCCGACGGGGCCGAGGGTATTTTTGGCATTTGCCGGACGCGTGTGGGCTGCGGCCCTGCGTCTGGATCCACCCTAATAAAGGCCTTGTGCCGCACTTGTCCGGTGGTGGGACGGAGAACAAATAAAACTACCACTCCGAGTGAGAGTGGACGTGGGAGTAATGGCAGGTCTTCTGAAGTTGAGCCTCACCATCCAGTCCAGTTTTTAGTGTCATATCAAGGACACCCTTTTCTTTTCTTTTTTTTTTCTGGTTGGGCTGGAGATACAGTCAGTGTATTTTAACAAATCGTAAAAGATATGTTGAGTGAGAAACATGTGAAAGAATGTCCCAACCTAACGTTTGGTGGTGGTGGTGGTGTGTGGGGGAGTGTTGAGCTACAGTCGTTGAAAATAAAGGTGATTACATCTTTTATGATAATTTTTCAATAGATTTAACTTTGATTTGTTTTTATATGCTCTTTGGTTTAACGTAATTACTTTACGAGCACTATATATATATATATATATATATATACAAGTATTTATATATTAGTATAATCATATATATTATTACTATATATACAATTATATATCAGTTGTTGAGGAGCTTCTATAGCGCAGTTGCTAACGTGCTGGACTGTGACATCGTAGTAAGTGAGTTCGAACTTCAGTCACGCTATTGAATTCACTTTTGAATCAATACCCTTTTGAAAGTTATGAACCCCCAAATATGGGTTAAAACAGTCCCACTACTGTTCTTCTATAAGGATGGCTTTGGCATTAAATAACCCACAGAGGTTGTTATGCCATTAGACAAATAAACCTTAAATAGTACTGTTCTTCTATAAGGATGGCTTTGGCATTAAATAACCCACAAAGGTTGTTATGCCATTAGACAAAGAAACCTTAAATAGTACTGTTCTTCTATAAGGATGGCTTTGGCATTAAATAACCCACAAAGGTTGTTATGCCATTAGACAAAGAAACCTTAAATAGTACTGTTCTTCTATAAGGATGGCTTTGGCATTAAATAACCCACAAAGGTTGTTATGCCATTAGACAAAGAAACCTTAGATAGTACTGTTCTTCTATAAGGATGGCTTTGGCATTAAATAACCCACAAAGGTTGTTATGCCATTAGACAAAGAAACCTTAAATAATACCCATACTGTTCTTCTATAAGGATGGCTTTGGCATTAAATAACCCACAAAGGTTGTTATGCCATTAGACAAATAAACCTTAAATAATACCCATACTGTTCTTCTATAAGGATGGCTTTGGCATTAAATAACCCACAAAGGTTGTTATGCCATTAGACAAAGAAACCTTAAATAGTACTGTTCTTCTATAAGGATGGCTTTGGCATTAAATAACCCACAAAGGTTGTTATGCCATTAGACAAAGAAACCTTAAATAATACCCATACTGTTCTTCTATAAGGACGGCTTTGGCATTAAATAACCCACAAAGGTTGTTATGCCATTAGACAAAGAAACCTTAAATAATACCCATACTGTTCTTCTATAAGGATGGCTTTGGCATTAAATAACCCACAAAGGTTGTTATGCCATTAGACAAATAAACCTTAAATAGTACCAATACTGTTCTTCTATAAGGATGGCTTTGGCATTAAATAACCCACAAAGGTTGTTATGCCATTAGACAAAGAAACCTTAGATAGTACTGTTCTTCTATAAGGATGGCTTTGGCATTAAATAACCCACAAAGGTTGTTATGCCATTAGACAAATAAACCTTAAATAGTACTGTTCTTCTATAAGGATGGCTTTGGCATTAAATAACCCACAAAGGTTGTTATGCCATTAGACAAAGAAACCTTAAATAGTACTGTTCTTCTATAAGGATGGCTTTGGCATTAAATAACCCACAAAGGTTGTTATGCCATTAGACAAAGAAACCTTAAATAGTACTGTTCTTCTATAAGGATGGCTTTGGCATTAAATAACCCACAAAGGTTGTTATGCCATTAGACAAAGAAACCTTAAATAGTACTGTTCTTCTATAAGGACGGCTTTGGCATTAAATAACCCACAAAGGTTGTTATGCCATTAGACAAAGAAACCTTAAATAGTACTGTTCTTCTATAAGGATGGCTTTGGCATTAAATAACCCACAAAGGTTGTTATGCCATTAGACAAAGAAACCTTCAATAGTACTGTTCTTCTATAAGGACGGCTTTGGCATTAAATAACCCACAAAGGTTGTTATGCCATTAGACAAAGAAACCTTAAATAGTACTGTTCTTCTATAAGGATGGCTTTGGCATTAAATAACCCACAAAAGTTACGAAACAAAAGCAAACACATATATTAGTTGTATTTGAGTTGCATGGTCTTTTTAAAACTTTTACATCAAAAGTGAAATGTTTCATATTTAGTAACATGTTTGCTTCGAAAAACAAAGCAAAGTGATCAGGATATTCGACTTCCGTTTGCCTAACTGAATGTAACAGATGTCATTTTATCTCCCGTCAAGAGGTCTCCATCCTTTTTACGAAACGGTGTGAATAAAACAAAACAAAACAAAAAAACAAACCAAAAAAAAAAAAAAAAAAAGAAAAAAGAGACGTGTTATTGTTCGATGGGGTTTAGAATGCACTAGTTATTGTTTGCAACCTTTGCAGTTTCGCCGGCTAACCGACGTATCTCCCTACAACGTCGTGTTAATTTCCATCTATCGGCCATTGGGTTTGGTCGAAACTGTAAAAGCCATTGGTTAGATTCACTAAATAAATGAATAAATAAACCAACCCAAGAATAAACTTATTTCTTTATTCACTCTTCAAGATTATCTACTCTGTTGTTAAGAATATGCTGATTGTATTCCCAGCAGATAGATAAGACCTCATGAGGAATGTCCTGGTATGACAATAAACTGCATGAGATATTGAGGCTCCAATTCTGGTGATATAGCGAGTGTGGAGTACCTCTTCATTGCCATTACTCCCAAGTCCACTTCGTCCTGGAGTGGTAGTACCTCTTACGGTCCTTTTCATGAGTCAAATAGATCTGTTTGAAAAATATTAGTATTTAATCGGAATGCATAATTCCATATAACTGTAAATTATTCATATTAACTATGTTTACTAGTACATGTGTTTTAAATCAAACTAAACGACAAGCCTCTAAAATCAGAAGACCATTTCTAATACTTTGGTAGCAATCTCCAATCAACCGAAAGCGATGACAACACATGCATTGGTAAGGCATGGACTGCTATCGACAGGTTATCAACCATACAGAAATTTGATCTCCTTGACAAAATAAAACGGGTTTACTTCCAAACTGTTGTCGTGTCAGTACTATGGTATGGCTGCACTACCAGAGTTTTAATTAAGCGCTTAGAGAAAAAGCTTGATAGGAACTACACGAGGATTCTGCGTGATGTTTTAAACAAATCTTGGAAGTAACACCTCTAAAACAGCAACATCACGGCCACTAATCTCCCATCTCACAAACCATCCCTGTAAGAACAAGAAATAATCAGCTATGTTGGAGAAGCAGGTTTGGTTTGGTTTCTTCGTTTAATGGCGTATCAACCTTCATGGGTTATTTAATATCAAACCATGATAGTGAAAGACCAGTGCCCAACTCCATTTTCGAAATACTGCTCTTGGCTGGGTCGAAAGAAATAGTTATTAATAAAAACGGCCATATGTGTGTATTTTAGTATTCGTTTTTATTTCTTGTGTGTGTGTCTCTTTCTTTTTTCTTTTTTTGTTGAGCTTCTGGGTCGGGGAACTGTCTCTCTCGTTATAGTTGATCGCAAAAAAAAAAAAAAACCCAACATTGCAGAGTTAGGATTTGGCCGTTGGATAGAATTGAACAGAAAACTGACCAAGTCTTTGGCTGCCATCTGCATCATGATCGTGAGAAATCAGTGCCCAAGTCAATGATGTGTTACGCCCCTCCTCTCATCAGTATAAACTCCAAGACTGATGGGTGGATTTTAATGCATAAATACCTGTGGAGGTTTATTCTATGCCTCGAGGTTAGGGAATTGCATTCATTGTACATTTTTCGTTTAGTTATCTACTAAGAGTTTTTGTCTACTGTTATATAATATCAAGTATTTCTATCTAATACAAATAATTTGCACACACTTCTATGGTTCTATGTATTCCTATCAAATACTCATCATCATTATGCTGCGGGGCCAGCACGGATCTCCCTAGCCCTCTCTCGCCACCCGTCTCTATCGTTCATCGCTCCCGGGAGGTCTTCAAGGCTATATCCTGTATCGGCATAGAGCTGTTGTGAATAGGTTCTAGCTGGTTGTCCTGCCTTTGCTCGTCCATGTGAAGGGGTCCACAGGAGTATATCGCTTATGAGTTCGTTTTTACTACTTCAACAGAGTCCCAGATGTCTGGTTCGTCTAATTTAGATAGTTTTTATGATGGGTGGTAAGTGGCCGTACAGCCACTGCTTTGTGGGGTGTTACCTCCAGGACTTGTTCAATATTGCTTGCAACATTCTTGTGTAATTGCCGTCAAGCTTTTTCTCCATACGTTTAGTTAGCATCCATGTAGTGCATTCATATAGAACTATCGACCAACCGTTGCTTGGAAAAAACTGCGTTTTATTTTATCGGTCCGGTTTGACTCCCATATGACCAATAGCCTATCGATAGCTGCCCATGCCTTTGCTGGTCGCGTATTAATGTCTTCCTCGATTGATGAGACGCTGCTTCCTAGGTAGGTGAACTTGTCCACTAGTTTAAAAGGCCCACCCAATAGTGTGAAGATGTCGCCTCTTTGATTAAAGCACATGTATTCCGTGTTGTCTGCGTTGACATGGAGGCCTATGCCACCAGCTGCTCGTTCCAGACTATGTACCAGGGTTTCAGCTTGGGCAGATGTATTTGCTTAGAGCGCTATGTCATCGGCGTAGTCTGCGTCCGTAATTGTTTGTGGGGGTTATCTTCTGCTTCTTTCTTTTGCCAGCTTGAAACAGTTGTCTTTCATTTCATCAATAGAGGTTCTAAGCATGTAGTCAAGGTATATGATAAAGAGGTATGGGGATAAAGTGTCTCCTTGTAGTACACCTGCTACAACGTTGAAGTAGTCTGTCTCCATCCATTCGTGTTTTTATATAGCATCATTCTAGCTGCGACTGTTTCTTTGGGGGAGGCCGTAGGCAAGAAGTATTTGCTTCATCTTCTCTCTATGTATGGAGTCAAAGACCTGGGAGAAGTCGACGAATAATACTGTTGATTCAAGGGTTTTTACTCGTACACCTTCAAGAATTCGACGGATAGTCAAAATTTGTGACGTCAGGGATCGATTTCTCCGAAAGCCATTTTAGTTCTTCCTAAATATTTTCTCAATTTTCAATTGAAAAAAAAATCAAATACTCGTGATTATATAAAGTAAAATTATCGACCATAATCGAAGGTTGACCCGAAGGTCCCCTTTTCAATAACTACTGTGTGTAAGGGAGGGCGCTACTCCTTATCTTTGATTGGACCACTTTGCCCTTGAAACGTACCTTATAATGCTGAGTGTTAAGCAAGGAGGTATTGAGTCTCATTTTTTGAGTCTTTGGTATGACTCGACCTGGGATTGAACACTAGGCTCTCGGGCCATTGGCAAACACTCTACCTACGAGGCCATTGGGCCGGTATAATTATATAGTTTCAAGTAATTATTTCTATTTAATAATAGTCATTTGTTTACACACAGTTGGTTTTAAGTTACTAATAATGATAATCCTTTGTAAACAATTTCGAGGGTAGACAGAAAAGTTCTTAAGATGACATCATTTCTGCTGTTGATGACTTTTTTCATCAATACGATCCAAGCACCGCAGCATCGGTAGAAGAAGTGTGTGGCCCATAAAGGAGACTATGTTGAAAAATCTTACTTGGTCACATTGCATGATAGACGTTGGTCAGCCGTTAAACTTTTCAGTCGACACGGGAAAAGCTTCAATTAACTATTTTTAATTTAAATAATTTACAGTTATATGGTATCAAGTATTCCTATCGAATCTATATGACCCTTTATATATGCCCCTCCTCTACACACAATCAATCATGCATATTTATATACGATACTAAACTCCAGTCGCACTATTACGTTCACTTTCGGTCAAATACCCTTGGGAAAGGTATGAACCCCCTAATCCTCCCAGCTATGGGTTAAATAGTACCACTACTGTTCTTCTAGGAGAATGGGCTTTGGCATTAAATAACCCGGAGAGGTTGATATGCCATTAAACAAAGAGAAACGTATACGATACTCACATAAAGACCCAAACACACCCATGCACATTCTATGCTTTATAAATGGCCACTTACACGAAAAAGACAAAACAAACGAAGCGGCAATGTTTTCTTTGCTTTAGGTAAGTGAAATTCATTAATCTTGTTCAGGTTAGTTGGTTGGTTGGTTGGGTTTTTATGGCATATCAACCTTTGTAGGTTATTCAACGCCAAATCCATTTTTATGAAAATAATCTGTTCTTTTTAAAACAATTCAGTTTAGCATGAATGAGTACACAGTTTAATTGTCAAAAACATTTCTATTACAAACTATTCAGTTTATTCAAGCAGTTATATATAACAATTCAGTTTTGTGTAAGTACAGTTTCAATGTCAAAAACTGTTCAATTTCAAACAATTCAGTTTAGCATAAGCATGCAGTTTAAATGTAAGTACAGTTTAATTGTGAAAAACATTTCTATTTCAAGCTATTCAGTTAAGTCAAGCAGTTCTAATTCAGCCAATTCAGTTTAGTATAAGTACAGATTTTGTTTACACACAGTTAAATGTTAAATCTGTTCTATATTAAACAATTCAGTTTAGCGTAAATACAGTTTCAATGTCAAAAAACAGTTCTATTTCAAATAATGCAGTTTAGCATAAGCACGCAGTTTAAATGTAAGTACAGTTTTATTGTCAAAATCATTTCTATTTCAAGCTATTCAGTTTAATCAAACAATTCAGTTTAGCATAAGTATGCCGTTAGTTCTATTTAACCCATAGATAGGGGCCTATCATGTGCTACCACGCCGGGCCAGAGAGGACCTGGGAGCAATAGCAATGAAGGGGTACTCCACATTTCCCAAAGTCCCAGCATTACTGGAACCTTACCATCAGATTGTTTAGTGTAAATTCCAGGACACTCGTTGGGAGGGGGGCTCTTATCCCTCTGCAGAGAAACAGTCGGTGTATTCTACAGCCCCAGTCGACTGGGCAAGATCTTGTTCAGGGAAAGTATTTATGAATAAAATCTTCAAAACTCAATCTACAATCCTTGGAACCTGCTCCAAACGCTTTCATTCTTTTTACAATTTTCCATTCAACAATGAGGTGTTTATTAAATTTGTCTTGGCAATCCCATATATTCCGACATATATTCTTGATAGGACAAACGTTGTATATATGTTCAAATGTCCCTTAGAAGACTGTGTCTCCAACGAAAATAATACGTATGTTGGTCTTACCACTACGACTCTTTCAAGACGGCTTACAATGCACCTTAATGATTCTAGCTCGATAACCTTACATGTTAAAACTCGTTCGGTTCCCAAATCCAAATTTCGAAAAATTCTAGTTGAAAACACCACTATAATTATACACAAAATTAATAAGCTACGCCTACAAACTTTAGAAGCTCTACATATAAAAATAAAAAACCTACAATCAATAAAATTAATTTTGAAAATAGCGACAATGTTTTGAAATGCCTTTTTTTTTTTTTAAATATTCTATATTTTTTGGTAATATTCTATTTCCGTTGATAGCGTTCTTTTTTTTTAATTCATCAACATCTCAGTTTTATCCAACTGATTGTTTACGTAATTTTGTAATATTATGAAAAAAAAAAAAAAGATTTAAAAAAAACACCTAAAAAAACTCTTTCAAAACACTCTTATAAAACGCAAGGAACCCCTGATGATGGCCTATGAAAGGTCCGAAAGCGCTCGGGACAATTTTGGTAAATTCATCCATCAATTCCAACCTGAAACCAAAGCACTTATCAGGAAACTTGAAAGGATCTTAATTAAATTATACATGGACAAAATGTGTCTTGATTATTGAAAGACCTGAAATTGGTATAATGGTGAGAGTGTTTGCCAATAGCCCGAGGGACGGTCGGTTAGTCATGTCAAGCCCTAGCACCTATATTATTGTCCCGACCCTATTTTTCAAATTGCTCCAGTGACAACTAAGTATCCAAACCTATTTTATCTTAAATATGCCAGAAAGTAGTGATTTGGAGTCACTTGCTCGGAAATAGCAATAGTTGAAAGCATTTAACTGTATGCAAACAAATGATTAATAGTAAATAGAATTATTGGTGTTTGATGGGAATACTTGAAACTATTTAACTGTATGCAAACAACTGATTAATAGTAAATAGAATTATTGGTGTTTGATAGGAATACTTGAAACTATTTAACTGTATGCAAACAACTGATTAATAGTAAATAGAATTATTGGTGTTTGATAGGAATACTTGAAACCATTTAACTGTATGCAAACAAATGGTTAATAGTAAATAGAATTATTGGTGTTTGATAGAAATACTTGAAACCATTTAACTCTGCAAACAACTGATTAATAGTAAATAGAATTATTGGTGTTTGATAGGAATACTTGAAACCATTAACTGTATGCAAACAAATTAGCTCAAATTCGTTTAGAAATAAAGTTACCTACAAACAATTCGCTAACAAATCGTATATATAAACAGGATTTGGCAATTAATAAAGTGCTGATATGCCATTAAACTAAATAAACAACCTTCAAACAGGATGTGGTCCAAGGTCACTTTTTAAGCGGAGTAAAGCTGGTTTGAAATCAGTTTGCCTTCTCATATATCTGACGGTTCACATACACACACGTGTACAATATCGGTCTCAATAAAGTCATGAACCTGATTTTCACACGATATATTACGTGGTGCCTTCAATAAGTTTCCAGACTTTTTTGTACAGGCATTTAAAATAGTCGTAGACTCTTGAAAATTCACTATGTTATTGCTATATATCTTATGAGATGACGACCAATTTTTATGATTTCACTCTCATATGAACAGCTACAACAGCAATTGGAATACACCCTACTAAAGCCTGATTGTCACAGCTGGTCAATTTCAAAAATCCAATCTGACACTTTTGAAGAACGATATGCAATAAAATTCTGTTTTAAACTTGGAAAAAATGCCACAGAAACGCATGGAATGCTTCACACTGCTTTTCGATCATCTTGCATGAATCAAGCATCAGTTTTTGAGTGGCATAAGAGATTCAATGAAGGCAGGGAGTCTGTGAGGGAGGATGAGAGGTGTGTGAGGAGTAAGGAAGTCAATATACCAGAGTTGACTGGCTAAAGGGTTAGGGTTAGGGTTACTATGCTGAGGTTTTAAGGGAGTTCAGGAAGAGATTCCTAGGGAAGAGATTCCTAGGGAAGAGGCCAGTACTCTTCGAATCGGGTCAGTGGCATTTCCACCAGGACAATGCACCAGTCCACAACCAGATCCTTTTCACAGACTATGTGACCAAGATGGACATCAAGATAGTTCCTCACCCTTCCTATAGTCCAGACCTTGCTCCCTGTGACTTTTGGTTATTCCCAAAGCTCAGAGGCTGTCATTATGAGACAATTGAGGAGATGAAAGAGGCCGTGACGACGGTCATTGACACACTCACACAAGAGGATTTCGATGGAGCCTTCGAGAAGTTGTTGGAACGGTACAACAAGTGCATTGCAGCTGGAGGAGATTACTTCGAAGGGGACTAGAGTTTCCTGTGTGTACTATCAATAAGAGTGCCCATACGAAAAAATGTCTGGAAACTTATTTAATGATCCTCGTACAATGCCGTAAACATCATTCTATCAAATATAACAGTGTAATTTCTTTTCATATTTAATGCTATCTCTAGAATCATTTCTTTAACGGAAAAATAAATCTTTGACGTCAAACATAACAAATAAACATTCTTATTTATAGACGATGTCGAGTGACCGATAAAAATGAAACGCAGTTTCTTCCAAGCAGCGATCGTGTCGATACTGCTATATGGATGCACTACATGGACGCTAACTAAGCGGCTGGAGAAAAGGCTTGACGGCAACTACACAAGCAATATTGAACAGGTCCTGGAGGCAGCACCCCACAAAGCAGCAGCTGTACGCCTACCTACCACCCATCACGAAGACTATCCAAATTAAACGAACCAGACATGCAGGACACTGCTGGAGGAGTAGGGACGAGCTCATAAGTGATTTACTCCTATGGACCCCTTCACCTGGCCGAGCAAAAGCAGGGAGACCAGCTCGAACCTACATACAGCAGCTCTGTGAGGATACGGGGTGTAGCCCTGAGGACCTGCCGAAGGGAGACATGGCGAGAAAGGGTCAGAGATATCCATGCTGATGGCACGACATGATGATGATGATGATGATGATGATTTATAAACAATGACATTCAACCAGTCTGCCTTGATGTTTTTCCATTGGTTTACATGTAATGTTCCTCGATGAATATTGTGCATGTTGTCATGTACGTTCGTACTAATCCTCCCCAACTGACTTTTTGATAATTTCATCTGCAAGCTGATTTAGTGTTGGAATCTTTTTGGTATTTCAAGGTTATGGAAGCTTGTGTTTTTGGCAATGTATTTAACCCAGTTTTCTGCTCTTAATTCCACTGCTATTTTGTGGGGTTCCGTATTAATGTTTTCTCAACGTCATTTGGGATGGGAATATTTACATTTTTGTAAATGCCCGCAGTAAGTTTTACCGGTTCGTTCTTAAGGGTGAACGGGAAAGGGTCACACTCAGCGCTTGAAAATAAACGAAAAATAATTACTCTTCACACCAGCATCTGAAGGTCAATTTACATCATGAAACTGATAGTTATGGTGAAGAGCTTGTGACGACCAGGATCTTAAGTTGTAAAAAATAATCTTAATCATTTGGAATTTGTTCAAAATTTAATTTTACATTAAAAAATGTTTTTTGTCATCACTTTGACACAGAGGCTAACGTACTGGACTGTGACATCGTAGTGAGTGAGTTCGAACTCCAGTCACGTTATTACTATCACTTTTTGACTAATGCCTTTGAGAAAGGCTTGAACCCCATTATTCCCACCCCAAGCAAAGCAAAACATACAGTTGGGTGGCAACCTTTCTCATCAATGCATAGTCAAATCGTAAGTATGTGTCAGTAAAACTGAACGGCCACTCTGTTCGGTTACAAATAGACACTACCTCAGACATAATCCTCATCTCACAGAGACTATGGAAAACCATAAGCCAACCCCCACTAACATCTACAAGACATGTAGCGCGGAGTGCATTGGGGGGTTGTGTCTATATCACTGGACAATTGCCAGCAACAATGGAAATTGAGGACAAAACAGCATCTGGAAAGATCTACATAGCAGATTCAAGACACAACCTACTGGGTCTTGATTTGTTCAGTCACTGGATCTTCTGGACATACCACTCAATTGGTTAGTGAGTCATTATGGTTGTTTTTTATCCTCTCTTCATTAAATAAAAGCACCACTCACCAAGTCATTGACAAAAGACATTGAATGGTCCTGGCTCTGTGACTGTCAGAAAGCCTTTGACAAAATCAATTCAATGTTGAACTCAGACCAACATCTTGCACACTACAAGCCAAGACAAAAGATAATAGTGGCAGCTGATGCTTCAAGTCATAGTGTGGGAGCTGCGGTTTCACATATATTTGATGATAGGACTGAAAAAGCTATCATGCATGCAGCTCGATCACTGACACTCGCTGAGCACAGCAATAGCCAAGTGGAAAAGGAAGCACTTGTACTGGCCTTTGCTATGAGGAAATTCCACTAAATGCTATTCGGGTGCCATTTTACACTCCTGACTGACCACAAGCTATTACTCTCAATACTTTGTGCAAATAAGAGAATTACAGTATACACAGCTAGTCGAATCCAACGGTGGGGAATCATCCTGATGGGGGTACGATTTTGAAATCCAGTATTGCAGAATTAGAGATTTCGGTAAGGTTAATGTTTTGTCATGCCCCATCAGCTCACAGTCAGTTCTAGATAACGATATCGTCATCGCTGCCAACAACATTGAGCAGGATTTTCCGCGCACACTCGCTGAGTGTATCCGAACAATTCTATTGACAAGGGCAGATGTTAAACGAGACACTCCACTGGACTCGACTATCCAAAAAGTTTGCAGGTTATTACGACATTCATGGATTCCTGATCTTACTGGAGACCTTCTACAGTTAAAATTTCGCAGTACATTTCTATTTGTCATTGATGGCTGTCAGATGTAATTCCCATGAAACTCGGGAAAGCAGTTCTCAAACAACTCCATTCAAGACATCTTAGTATCAACCGGATAAAAGCCATAGCCCGTGCCGTGGTGCTCTGACCTAATATAGACAGTCAAGAGTTGTATCCCGTGCATGGAAACACAGACAAATCCATCTCGGATTATCGACACACACTGGATACACCTAGAGCAACTATGGTACCGGATACATATGGACTTTACTGGCTCGATCAATGGCTTTGGCTGTTTGGTAGGGGTCGATGCCTATTCCAAATGGCCAGAAATTTTCCCAACGCAGAAAGCAGATACCTGCTCAACGATAACCGTTCTTAAACGACTATTCAGCGTACATGGCCTGCCGGAAAAGTTAGTCTTTGACAATGGATCACAATTTACATTTGAGACATTCCAGCACTTCTGCTGTTCATGCTGCATCACACATATTAGGTCACCATTCTACCACTTATAATCCAATGGTGAGCGGAACGTTTTATGGATACCTTTAAACGTTCCCTGCTCAAATCAAAGGGGGAGGGAACAACAACTGAGGAGATATAAAATACATGCCTTCTTTCGTATCGAACAACACCAAATACAACAGTGAAAAATGAAATGTCTCTTGCAGAAGCACCCATGAGACGAAAACTCCGGACCACACTAAATGTCTTACGCCCACAAAAATAAAAGCAAGATGCACCCCGCCAAAAAAAAAAAAAAATCATTCTCGGTCGGCCCACCAGTGTTTGCGAGAAACAACCAAACTAGATTTCAGGTACCATACAAAAGAAAATGGGATTGTTTGTCTATGAGGTGAAAACTGATTAACAATTCTTGGCACGATATAGAAATCATCTCTAGTCCAAGTACTCTCAGAACAACTAGGTTGAAAGCATGCCAACTATTCCAATAGACATATTAATGGAAACATTTGAATTACCATTTCCGTCACCCCCTGTGCAGATAAATACATGTAGAACAAAAGTAAGATCTCACAGGACCTTACAAAATCGTGAAAGAGTGAGGCATCTCCAGATTAATCTCGAGCGTTCTCGCTACAATTAAATAATATAAAGGGGAGGAGTAAGGGATCAGACCTAACGAAAAAATATCAAAGGAATAAAAATGAAGTTGCTTCTCGCCGACAGTGCATTGTGGGATTATAGGAACCGGAAGAACTGATACACATGAGGGACAAGAAAGACAGACTTGAATTAACCATGACACACATGGACGTACATTTGACGGTTACACCACAAAGTTAAAACAGCTTCTTTTCCTGGTCAATAGACGAATGTCCCTGCTTGTGGCTAAACAAACCTAATTATTGTTTTGTCCCACGAGTCCGTCTCTTTTCAGTTTTGTTTACATATTTCTCTGTTTGTAAAAACTCATTAAACCACGAAGGTTGATGTGTCATTAAAAAATAGGAAACCATTTATTTAAAAGATTTTATCGTCAAAGTAGATCAGCAGCTGTCAACATTTTCTAAAATAGGTTTTAGCGACATTCGGTGGGGCTTAGAATACAACGACTAATGAGTAGTGTTCTGCAATGGTCTGGGAGACCGGGGTTCAATCCCAGGTCGAGTCAAACCAAAGTCTCAAAAGATGATACTTGATGCCACCTTGCTTAACACTCAGCATTATAAGGTAAGGATCAAGGGTAAAGTGGAGCAATCCAGGGAAAGGAGTAGCGCCCTCTCCTACACCTCGGTGTGGTAGCTATTGAAAAGGGAGCCTTTGGGTCACTCTCGACTAAGGTCGCCAACTTTACTTTCCAGGGAATGGAGTAGCGCCTTCCCCAACACCTCAGTGTAGTAACGATTGAAAAGGAAGCCTTTGGGTCGCCCTTGACTAAGATCACCAACTTTACTTACATTCAGTGTATCTGATAGTGAGGCTTCAGTTATCGAGTTCGGGGGGGGGGGATGTGGAGTCCTCCTTTCATTGCCATTACTCTCATGTCCACTAATTTAGTAATTTACTAAGCTTTTTGTTTAGATGTGGCACAAGGCCGTATGAATCGAGCACCTAGTGACACTCGAACGCACTCGCGAAGGTTTGCGAGTCTAACTTGCTAATCATAACACCACCGAGGGGCTCTTAATAATTTACTAAGCTTTTGCTTAGATGTGGCACAAGGCTGTATGAATGGAGCACCCAATAAGAGTTGAAGTCACTCATGAAGGTTTGTTAAATATTTCACCATTTTGGGTGCCCTCAATCAGAGATGGTAGTAACCCGTACGGTCACATTTGTGAGTTAAATAGATCTGCATAAAAGAATTCAATTTAGATTGGTGGGCTGAGTCCCCATTGTACCATAGCCATGATATGGCTACGCGAAATGGACATATAATGTTCATATATATATATATATATATATATATATATATGTATAGAACATAGGAATCTCGAAATACGAAAAACACTTACGACTTCTTTGTTCGGGTACAAAATTTTTTATTACCTTTGAGTTTAAAGAGGTTCTTCGACATATTCTGGCTTTTTCATCTGCACCCCCCCATCTCGTGTGACACCTGCCCAAGGCCTCCGCGAGCAACCAAAAGTCAACTGTCTTCTCCCGAGGTACGACTTTCAATTTGACCTTTAGATATTTAACCTTTAGATATTTGACCTAGGTCAAATTTAGAGGTCAAATCAAATGTAAAGGTCAAGATATATAATAAATATTTGACCTTTAAATATTTGGCTGAATATTTGACCTTTAAATTTGATTTAAGTTTAATATTTAGAGGTCTAAATTTGACCGTTAAATATTTGACCGTTAAATATTTGACCTCTAAATATTTGACCTCTAAATATTTGACCGTTAAATATTTGACCTCTAGGTCAAATATCTTTAAATTTAACAAATATTTGACCTTCAATATTTAAATGTTAAATTTAAAGGTCAGATATAAATTTAAAGGTCAAATATTTGATCTAGGTTAAATTTAAAGGTCAGATATATAACAAATATTTGACCTTTGGCTAAATATTTGACCTTTAAATTTGATTTAAGTTAAATATTTGACCTAGGTCAAATTTAGAGGTCAGATATTTAGTGCTCTAAATTTGACCTTGGTCAAATATTTAAAAAATTTAAAGGTTAAATTTAATTAATTAAATTAATTAAATATTTGACCTTTTAAATTTTAGAGGGTAAATTTAGTTTCAAATTAATTAAATATTTAACAATATCTAACATTATTTAACATTTAAATATTTAACAATATTTAACGGTCCCCTTTGAAGTAATCTCCTCCAGTTGCACCGTTCCAACACCTTATGGAAGGCCCCATCGAAGTCTTCTTGTGTGAGCGTGTCAATGACCTTTCGTCACAGCCTCTTTTATCTCCTCAATTGTCTCATAACAACAGCCTCTGAGCTTAGGGAATAACCAAAAATCACAGGGAGCAAGGGCTAGACTATAAGGAGGCTGAGGAACTGTTTTGATGCCCATCTTGGGCACATAGCCTGTAACCAAGATGTGACCAATAGTTGTGGACTAGTGTATTGTCCTGGTTGAAATGCCACTGACCCGATTTAAAGAGTGCTGGACTCTTCCGACGGAATCACTTCTCGAACTCCCTTAAAACCTCAGCATAGTAACCCTAACCCTAACCCTTTGGCCAATCAACTCTGGTCTATTGACTTCCTTACACCTCTCATCCTCCCTCACAGACTCCCTGCCTTCCTTGAATCTCTTATGCCACTCAAAAACTGATGCTCGACTCATGCAAGATGGTCGAAAAGCAGTGTGAAGCATTCCATACGTTTCTGTGGCATTTTTTCCAAGTTTAAAACAGAATTTTATTGCATGTGTCCTAAAAGTGTCCTCACGTCCAGATTGCATTTTTGAAATTCACTAGCTGTGACAATCAGGCTTTTGTAGGGTGTATTCCAATTGTTACTGTAGCTGTTCATTAAAACCTGAAATCATAAAAATTGGCCAGTCATTTCTGGCGAAGGAATTGTTGGCCGCCACTAGCGTAATGCGAAGCTCTTCGAAAGAATTGAGCACTCTGGTAGCCGATAGGGTATAAAAAATGTAAACAAACGGCTGCTGCTGCTGCTGTTGCTAAAAATAAAATACCTTAAAAAATTCCCTTAGCCAACGTGGTCTGCTTGGTGGCCGAGAGGTCTGAAACTTAGTCTAACGTAAAGTTGGACGGGTTTCGATTCCGGCTTCCATCGTCCTGCGTGTCTTACCACACTGAAGAGTTCTGATAGAACGAAACAGTCTGTCTGTGGATGACTATGTATATATATATATATATATATATGATGTATAAAGAGGATTTCGCAATAAATAACCAACAATGGTTGATATGTCATAAAACCCAAGTAAACCAAATCATATATATCTAATATATGTGTATAAAGAGGATTTAGCATTGAATAACCTACAATAGTTGATATGCCATAAAAGCCAGCCAAACTAAATTTTATATATTTAATATACATGTATAAAGAATTTTGCATTAAATAACCTACAATGGTAGATAAAGTTTAATAGTAAAAATCATTTCAAATGCACATTTTATCGCAAAAAAAAATCTTTGACAATCTATTTTTATTGTAAAAACAATTTTTAATTGATTTTAATCATAAAAAATTATTTCTAATACAGTTTTTTAGTAAAAAAAATCATTTCTAATACAGTTTTTTAGTAAAAAAAAAATCATTTCTAATACAGTTTTTTAGTAAAAAAAAAATCATTTCTAATACACTTTTTTTGTAGAAAAAAATCATTTCTAATACAGTTTTTTTGTAGAAAAAAATCATTTCTAATACAGTTTTTTAGTAAAAAAAAATCATTTCTAATACACTTTTTTTGTAGAAAAAAATTATTTCTAATACAGTTTTTTTGTAGAAAAAAATCATTTCTAATACAGTTTTTTTGTAGAAAAAAATCATTTCTAATACAGTTTTTTAGTAAAAAAAAATCATTTCTAATACAGTTTTTTTGTAGAAAAAAATCATTTCTAATACAGTTTTTTAGTAAAAAAAAATCATTTCTAATACAGTTTTTTTGTAGAAAAAAATCATTTCTAATACAGTTTTTTTGTAGAAAAAAATCATTTCTAATACAGTTTTTTAGTAAAAATAAATCATTTCTAATACAGTTTTTTTGTAGAAAAAAATCATTTCTAATACAGTTTTTTAGTAAAAAAAAAATCATTTCTAATACACTTTTTTTGTAGAAAAAAATCATTTCTAATACAGTTTTTTTGTAGAAAAAAATCATTTCTAATACAGTTTTTTAGTAAAAAAAAATCATTTCTAATACAGTTTTTTTGTAGAAAAAAATCATTTCTAATACAGTTTTTTAGTAAAAAAAAATCATTTCTAATACAGTTTTTTTGTAGAAAAAAATCATTTCTAATACAGTTTTTTTGTAGAAAAAAATCATTTCTAATACAGTTTTTTAGTAAAAAAAAATCATTTCTAATACAGTTTTTTTGTAGAAAAAAATCATTTCTAATACAGTTTTTTTGTAGAAAAAAATCATTTCTAATACAGTTTTTTAGTAAAAAAAAATCATTTCTAATACAGTTTTTTTGTAGAAAAAAATCATTTCTAATACAGTTTTTTTGTAGAAAAAAATCATTTCTAATACAGTTTTTTAGTAAAAAAAAATCATTTCTAATACAGTTTTTTTGTAGAAAAAAATCATTTCTAATACAGTTTTTTTGTAGAAAAAAATCATTTCTAATACAGTTTTTTAGTAAAAAAAAATCATTTCTAATACAGTTTTTTTGTAGAAAAAAATCATTTCTAATACAGTTTTTTAGTAAAAAAAAATCATTTCTAATACAGTTTTTTTGTAGAAAAAAATCATTTCTAATACAGTTTTTTTGTAGAAAAAAATCATTTCTAATACAGTTTTTTAGTAAAAAAAAATCATTTCTAATACAGTTTTTTTGTAGAAAAAAATCATTTCTAATACAGTTTTTTTGTAGAAAAAAATCATTTCTAATACAGTTTTTTAGCAAAAAAAATCATTTCTAATACACTTTTTTAATAAAAAAAAATCATTTCTAATAAACTTTTTTAATAAAGAAAATCATTTCTAATAAACTTTTTTAATAAAAAAAAAGTCATTTCTAATAAGACTTTTTTAATTAAAAAATCATTTACAGTTTTTTCGTAAAAGATCATTTGCAATGCATATATATTTATATGTCGATGATCTCGATTTGAACAAAGACTTTCAATGTAATTTTATTGTAACCCATTCAAATGTTATAAACAAATCTGATGCATAAATAAATATCCTAGTCATTTAAATATGATTTTGAAACAGTTTTCATCTCACAACCCAAATTTGAAAGCCCAAAACTAAAAAGGATCTTTATTTGATAATATATATCCTTTTAAACGTAAGTCAGATGGTCCTTTAAAGAAGAGAAAAGTGAAACCTTTTTGAGTGTTGCTAATTTAAGCATTTGGCCCAATTCAAACCAGGCGACATATAGTAATTACAAATTGAGAGACTTGTGATAATTATGTTGTTGTTCCTGGTTGAAGGGATTAAAATAAGTGTTATAATCTATTTATTAAACATATGCATAGACTTGTAATGATGTGAGTAGATATTTGTATCTTCATTTTCATTGTGTCTGTCTGGCTTGTTAATTTTTCTTTCCTTTTTGATGACTCATATGATTGCTTGATAGTTTTAATTAAAATCTAAATTTACCCTCTAAAAATTTAACGATAAAAGAAATCTATGAATTTACATATTACATGGCCCAATCGAATGGGGCTGCAGAATATACTGATTGCATCTCTAGATAAGGGAAAGATTCCCCCAACGTGTGTCCTGATTATGACACTAATGACGAGGTTCCAGGAATGCTAGAGCTTTGGGGAATGTGGAGTAACTCTTCATAGCCTTTGCTCCCAAGTTCATTCTGGCCTTGAGTTGTAGCACCTGAAAGGGTCTTATGTGTGGGTCAAACACTTGACATTCAAACTGTGTACTTATGCTAACCTGAATTGTTTGAAATAGAACTATTTTTATATTTGTGTGTAAACAAAAAACTGTACTTATGCTAAACTGAATGGTTTGAAATTGAATTGTTTGATCATTTAACTGTGTGTAAAAAATGACTGATGTTTGATTGAATTGTTTGTGATACATAGTACTACTTGAAAACATTGAACTGTGTGCAAACAAATGATTAATAGTAAAGGGAATTATTCGTATGAGATAGAAATAAGACAAACTAACTGAGTAAAAAAAAAAATGAACTCAGTTTTTTTTAAAGATATGTTATCTACAAAATGTCTTTGGAACCTCTGATGTATATAATGCAGTTATGAAGTTTATGAATCTGATGCACTCCTTCGTTACAATTGCTCCCAGGTCCACTCTGATCCAGAGAGGGAGTACCTGTTATGTGAAGTTGGCGACCTTCGTCAAGGGTGACCAGAAAGCTCCCTTTTCAATAGCTACTACACCGAGGTGTAGGGGAGGGCGCGACTCCTTTCCCTGAATTGCTACATTTTACCCTTGATACGTACCTTATATTGCTGAGTGTTAAGCAAGGAGGTATCAAGTACCATTTTTAAAGTCTTAGGTATGACGCGACCTGGGATTGAACCCAGGTCTCCCGGACCATTGGAACTATTAAATCATTTACTATTTTTGAAACCATTTAACTGTAAGCAAAGAAATGAGTTATGTTGACTAGAATTATTAGTGTTTACCTATAATTGGCTCATTGACCTAGATCACTGGCTCATTGGCCTAGTGGGTAGAGTGTTCGCCAATGGTCCGGGAGATATGGGTTCAATACCAGGTCGCGCCATATCAAAGACTTTAAAAATGGTACTTGATACCTTCTTGCTCAACATTTCAAATAGTGCAAATACCCTTGGGAAGGTATGAATCCAATTATCATCCCTCCAGCTATGAGTAAATAGTAGGCTAGACTTGGCACTTTAGCCTTAGTTCGGCAACCAATCTAGGAGAAGGAAAACTTTGAATTCAAACCTGTTAAACATTGTTTAAAATTTGATTTTGTGTTGCATAGTGCTCGTGGCGGAGGGGTTGGGTAAATACACGTGTGCGTATGTATTTATCCAACCCTTTCACACGAGCACGATGCAACACAAGGTCAATTTTTTAAATTGAGTTTAACAGGTTTGAATTCCGTTTTCCTTTTTCCAAACTGTCTTATTATTTTTGCCCAAAGTTGAGTGTGAGAAGAAGTGAGGGTGGATTTATGTCTTTCGAAATGCAAACAGCCTCGTCCTGGAATTTAACTCGTGTAACTGTCCGTTTTCCTCAGACGATAACCAGTACAACACACCATCTCTCTCTCTCTCTCTCTCTCTCTCTCTCTTATATATATATATATATATATAGTCATCCACAGACAGACTTTCGTTGTATCACGACTCTTCAGTGTGGCTAGACCCACTAAATGTTTCCAGCAGGGATCGAAACGTCAGTCGTATATTTTACCCAGAGCATCATCATTCTGGGCGTAAGTGAAGGAATTTTTTGGTAAATTCTTTTTACGTATACGTTATCGGCTAGATGGGTTGCTCAATTCTTGAGAAGAGCTATTGCATTTCAGAGCATGTGGAAAATCACTTTGAGTTCCCGCATTATGAATTCTTCTTTTGAAAAAAACATTTTTAATGGAAATTTTTACTCTCTATAAAATCTCTGAATTATGACTTTATCTAATGAATTTCATGGAAAAATTCTTTACACTTGACGGAATCTAAAAAAAAAAAAGAACAACAAAAAACCTTCTTTCATTTTATTCTGTATGATTAACCATATTTACCCAACCCCTCCGCTCGGGCAGGATGTGACACAAGGTCAATTTTTAAGCGGAGTTTAACAGGTTTGAATTCAGAGTTTTCCTTCTCCTAGACTAGTTGCCTAACCAAGGCTGAAGAACCTAGTCTGTCCTACTATTTACCCATAGCGAGAGGGAGAATAATTGGATTCATACCTTTCCCAAAGGTATTAGTGCTATGTGAAATGCAATCTGCCTCGTCCAGGATTTGAACTCATGTCACCGTATCCATTTCCTATGACGATAACCATTACACCATGGTCACTTCCATTTGTCCAACCACTCCGCTCGAGCAGGATGTGACACAAGGTCAATTTTTAAGCGGAGTTTAACAGGTTTGAATTCAGAGTTTTCCTTCTCCTAGACTAGTTGCCTTACCAAGGCTGAAGAACCTCGTCTATCCTACTATTAAACCATAGCTGGAGGGAGAATAATTGGATTCATACCCTTCCCAAGGGTATTAGTGCCATGATTATGTATGATTATGTTCTGTTATGCAATGATATATAATGGGGATATTTCATTTATTTGATGTGCACCCTCAGGAGAGATTGGCGTTTTCAAAAAAATCAGTTTAGGCCAGGTCATTTGGTTGAATGGCATATAAACACTTGATGTTCATATAATGTCAGATCCTGTTATCTATGATGATTGGTTTGATTTGTTTGGTTTTATGGCATATCAACCTTTGTAGGTTATTTAACGCCAAATCCATTTTTTATGGAAATAATCTGTTTTATTGAAAACAGTTCAGTTTAGCATAAGTACAGTTTAATTGTCAAAAACATTTCCATTTCAAACTATTCAAGCAGTTATATGTAATAATTCAGTTAAGTGTAAATACAGTTTTAATGTCGAAAAACAGTTCTATTTCAAATAATTCAGTTAAGCATAAGCACGCAGTTTAAGTGTAAGTACGGTTTAATTGTCAAAAACGTTTCTATTTCAAGCTATTCAGTTTACTCAATTCATTTTAGCATAAGTATGCTGTTAGTTCTATTTAACCCATTGATGGGGCCCTATCAGGTGCTACCACTCCGGGCCAGAGTGGACCTGGGAGCGATGGCAATGAAGGGGTACTCCGCATTCCCTAAAGCTCCAGCACTGCTGGAACCTCACCATCAGATTGTTTAGTGTCATATCCAGGACACTCGTTAGGGGGAGGTCTTAACCCTCTGCAGAGGTGCAGTTGGTGTATTCTACAGCCCCCCAGCTGACTGAGCAATATGATGATTTATAAACAAATTATTGGTAACTTTATTTTTAAACAAGTTAAGGCACGTATATTTGCAAAAGGTTAAGGAGCTTGAAGCGTAATAAATGATAGAGTAGTACCCTTTAACCCATAGATGAACCCTAACAGAGACTCCCACTCCGTGTCAAAGTGAACCAGGGCGTCATAGCAATGATTTCATACACCACAAAGCTCTATGACTGGTGTCTCATCATCAGATGCAGTTTAGTGTCATGACCGGGTCACCCGTTGGTGTGTGTATGTAGGGGGAGGGAGTTACCCTTTTGAAGAGGTATACTGCAGCCTCCTCCTCTGGGATTGAATTATATATCCGTGTTACATTCTGGTTTACTTTCTACTGGTTTTTCTGATTGATTTCACACACAGATCTTCCTCGACACCATCACCTACTACACACGTTGAAATGATGCAAGATATGGACGAGTTCAAACCCTGGACGAGGCTGTTTGCAACTTCATTTATTAAGCATAAATCAATCCCTACTTCCTCACACTCTCGAATATAGACAAAAATAGTTAGACAGATTGTGGCCCAGTCGTCTGGGGCGGCAGAACATGCCGATTGCATCTCTGCAGAAGGCTAAGACTACTCCCACGAGTGTCCTGTGGCCAAGTCGGCAGGGGCTGCAGAATACACCGATTACATTTCTGCAGTGGGGTAAAATTCCCCCAAGAAGTGTCCTAATGGTGAGGCTCCAGTAATTCTGAACCTTTGGGAAATGCGGAGTAACCCTTTATTACCCTCGCTCCCAGGTCCACTCTGACCCGGAGTGGTAGCACCTGAAAAGGTCCTATCTATGGGTCAAATAGAACTAAAGGGTTTTGACATTTAACTGTGTGTAAACAAAAACTATATTTGTACAAAACTGAATTGTTTGAAATAGAATTATTTATATGTATAAAAATAGGTTTGGCATTAAATAACCTACAATGGTTGATGTGCCATAAAATGAAACCAACCAATCAGACAAACAAACATAGGACAGAATAGGCTTTAACCTTGGCATGGCTACCGGTTTAGGAGAAAGAAAACAGAATTCCGAACTTTAGCAGTTCGGGATTCTGTTTTCTTTCTCCTAAACCGGTTTAAGGGCTTTCGGACTATTGTCTTCATCTTTATTGTTACTTCCACAACGTTTCGGCCGATATATCCTCCGGCCTTCTTCAGGATTTTCTCGAACTCGGGAACCTTCACGGAACTTCGAACTACGTCCTTTATTGAATCCAGGGTGATCGTCTGTTCAGGTTTAATCCTGACTACAGGCGAGTAACAATACAGGAATACTTAACACTTGTACCCGGTTATGGCTAACGGAATCAGAACAGGTTACCCCCGCGGATTCAATAAAGGACATAGTTCGAAGTTCCGTGAAGGTTCCCGAGTTCGACAAACACCTGAAGAAGGCCGGAGGACATATCGGCCAAAACGTTATGGAAATAACAATAAAGATGAAGACAATAGTCCGAAAGTCCTTAATGATAAAAGTCAAGCTTCGTCTCTGAAATTTAGACAACTGCTAAACTTAATTTAAAAAAATAACCTTCTGTTACATCCTGTTCGTGTGGAAGAGTTGGTAAATACGTACATACATGTATTTACCCAACCCCTTCGCTACAAGCAGGATGTGACACAAGGTCAATTTTTAAACGGAGTTCAACAGGTTTGAATTTAGAATTATCTTTCTCCTAGACCGGTTACAATGCTAATAATGTTGACAGAATATAGGGTTTTACTGCTGTGGTTTCAAATTTTCATTCTCATTTAGGCGTGCCTATAGCACGTATTCTCTTCTCTCTTTCTCTCTTCCCTTCCCTATCGGCCATTGCACGTAGGAGGTCCTTAATGGCAACCAGTGCCTGCACAGAGTTAAAGGTAAGTTTTTGCTGGTCGGCCAACATTACAAATGAGTTAGTCCTTATTTCTCCAGCATGTCGAGCTCATATTTCTTAGATGGTTTAAGAGATAGGAAGTAAGTGGCTATACAGTCGCTGTTTGGATGCTTTGAGGATTTGTTCAAAACAGCACTCTAGGCGTTTCGTGAGAGCCCAATTGGTGCAACCATATAGTAGTACAGATACGGCAACAGCTTAGAACTGCGCTGAACATAACTTTTAATCTCCAAATATCTTGTTATAATGGAAATTACGAAAATATGCAGGCATATTCAGACTAAGATGGTAAGAGATAAAAGAATTGGTTTACATTTCTCTGTTTAAGGGCATATCAATCTTCGTGGGTTATTTTAATACCAAATCCATCCTTGTACTATTTAACCCATAACTGGGAGAGTAAGGGTGTTCATAGTTGTTCCGAGGGTATTAGTGCGAGAGGGAACTAAATAGCGCGACTGCCGTTTCAGTTTCTGTATTTAATGACATATCAACCTTCGTAGGTTATCTAATGCCAAAACAATGTTTTTGGATGTGCAAGAATATTTCTATTAAACCCATTGCTATTGGAATTGAGGGTATTAGTCTGAAAGTGAATGTAATTGTTTAACTGGAGTTCGAACCTTTACTACGATATCGTTGTTAGCTACTACACCACAGGAACTTCCCCCTCTCCATGCCTAATACAGAGGTTGACCGTGGGATGGAGGTAAGTGGTCGTACAGATACTGTTTTGTGGGGTGTTGCTTCTAGATTTACTCCTATATAACAGGATTTAGCATTAATCATGAAGGGTTGATATTACAATGAACCTATTTTCTCTCGATCAGTGACAGTTCATCAAAAGATTCTGTGGAACTTCGGCACTCTATTTTTTAATCCCAATTATAATGACTAATATTTTTATTAGTTAAGGATATTTGATATTATTATCAATAATCTTTGTGGAGGTGCCCGTGGTGTAATGGTTATCGTTGTAGGAAATGGACACGGCGACACGAGTTCAAATCCTGGATGAGACTGATTGCATTTCACATAGCACTAATACCCTTGGGGGAAGGTATGAATCCAATTATTCTCCCTCCAGCTATGGGTAAATAGTAGGACAGACTAGGTTCTTCAGCCTTGGTTAGGAAACTAGTTTAGGAGAAGGAAAACTCTGAATTCAAACATGTTAAACTCTGCTTAAAAAACTGACCTTGTGTCATATCCTGCCCGAGCGGAGGGGTTGGGTAAATAGGATTATCAATAATCTTTAAACTAACCCTAACCTCGCATTCCCAGAAAATAAGATATTGCTGTTCGTGAAATTTCGTGTTTTTTGCTGGTTTCCACATATTTTCCAATACTAACGGATTGGCATTTAATTCGGGTGTTGGTTGGTTGTTTTTTTGGGTTTTATGGCATATCAACCTTTGTAGGTTATTTAACGCCAAATCCATTTTTATGCGAATAATCAGTTCTATTTCATACAATTCATAGATAGAACCCTATCAGGTGCTACCACTCTCGGTCAGAGTGGATCTGGGTGTAATGGCAGTGAAGGGGTAATCCGCATTCCCCAAAACTCCAGTATTACTGGAGGCTCATCATAAGATTGTTTAATGTCCTATCCAGGATACTGATTGTTGGGAGGGGGTCAATCATAATTTAATTGTCAAAAACATTTCTATTTCAAGCTATTCAGTTTATTTAAACAGTTCTAATTCAAACAATTCGGCTTAGTACAAGTATAGATTTTATTTACACACAGTTAAATGTCAAAACAATTCTAGATGAAAAAATTCAGTTCCATTTCCAACAATTCAGTTTAGCGTTAATACACAGTTTAGATCTATTTAACTTACAGACAGGGCCTTATCAGGTGCTACCACTCCGGGCCAGAGTGGACCTGAGAGCAATGGCAATAAAAGGGTACTCCACATTCCCCAAAGCTCTAGCATTACTGGAACCTCACCATCAGATTGTTTATTGTCATATCCAGGATACTCGTTGGGGAGGGGTCTTACCACTCGGCAAATTCTACCACCCCAGCCGACTGGGCGCCAATTCGGATGAAGAAAAACATTTAACAATATAATTGCATAAACATATATTTTAAAAAAATATAAAAGATGTGTTGCAAACTTAATGGCTTTCCGGTCAGACTTATCTTTGTTTGTTTGTTATTTAATGGTATATCAACCTTCTCGGGTTATTTAATGCGAAATCCATCTTGTGGTACTATTTAACCCATAGATGGGAGGATTTGTGGGCTCATACTTTTCCCAAGAGTATTTGCGCCTGGAGTTCGAACTCCCGTATTATGATTCCGCAGTCCAGCGCTTTAACCATTACACACCCGAAACTTATCTGCTGAGGTACATCTTGGAATTGGGGTGATTTGAATAAGCAACAGGACGGTCTCGCTGTCAGTACGATAGGTAATGTAAATCTAAAAATCAAAAATGGGCGCCGATTCGCAGTAGGGTGCTGATTGGCCTCTTTACCGCCAATGGCAGATAACACTGGTTTACAAAGAAATTGAGGCAAGCACAAAAATACCCGTTTTTACCTAATTTGAGGGCGCTGAATACAAATTTGAAATCCGTCTTTACTCATCACCTCTAGTTTTTTTTAGATATGCATAGTGTGCATCTTGTGCATATACGGTACATAAAGGCGTATATGAATTCAGGGTTAATTCTAATATTATGAAACTTATGGCTTATTTTTTAGTTATTATGCAGTAAATGTAAGTGATAGCATTACATTCTAAAATATCAGTAGTAAATAAAAGTCCAGACGAAGAAGAGCATTTGAACTCAGGAGCCAAGTGGAAGAAATATGTCAATATTGGTCAGTATGTCTTTAATTCCAATTTAAAATGCTGAATTTTACAAAATGTTATGCTGTATTTTGTTTGTAAAATAATGCTTAAACTATGCGTTTTAAATGTAAAGGCACGCTTACTCTACTGTAAAGCCAATTTGATATTAAGCCTATCCACATGTCAGCGAACAAGGCAGAATGTTTTTAAATATCTTCTATCGAATAATTTAAAAATTCGTAAAGAAAGCCCTAACAGTAGTTTAGAAGAAAAAGCCTAGAATGCTACTACAGCCCCCCCCCTCAGAAAGGGAAAAAGAAAAGAAAAGAAAAGAAAAAAAAAAAAAAACCAACAAAAACGAATTGTCCCCTTCACCCCACTAGACCGCCCCCAAAGCTACCTAAAATATCAGTAGTAAATAAAAGTCCAGACGAAGAAGAGCATTTGAACTCAGGAGCCAAGTGGAAGAAATATGTCAATATTGGTCAGTATGTCTTTAATTCCAATTTAAAATGCTGAATTTTACAAAATGTTATGCTGTATTTTGTTTGTAAAATAATGCTTAAACTATGCGTTTTAAATGTAAAGGCACGCTTACTCTACTGTAAAGCCAATTTGATATTAAGCCTATCCACATGTCAGCGAACAAGGCAGAATGTTTTTAAATATCTTCTATCGAATAATTTAAAAATTCGTAAAGAAAGCCCTAACAGTAGTTTAGAAGAAAAAGCCTAGAATGCTACTACAGCCCCCCCCCTCAGAAAGGGAAAAAGAAAAGAAAAGAAAAGAAAAAAAAAAAAAAAACCAACAAAAACGAATTGTCCCCTTCACCCCACTAGACCGCCCCCAAAGCTACCTAAAATATCAGTAGTAAATAAAAGTCCAGACGAAGAAGAGCATTTGAACTCAGGAGCCAAGTGGAAGAAATATGTCAATATTGGTCAGTATGTCTTTAATTCCAATTTAAAATGCTGAATTTTACAAAATGTTATGCTGTATTTTGTTTGTAAAATAATGCTTAAACTATGCGTTTTAAATGTAAAGGCACGCTTACTCTACTGTAAAGCCAATTTGATATTAAGCCTATCCACATGTCAGCGAACAAGGCAGAATGTTTTTAAATATCTTCTATCGAATAATTTAAAAATTCGTAAAGAAAGCCCTAACAGTAGTTTAGAAGAAAAAGCCTAGAATGCTACTACAGCCCCCCCCCTCAGAAAGGGAAAAAGAAAAGAAAAGAAAAAAAACCAACAAAAACGAATTGTCCCCTTCACCCCACTAGACCGCCCCCAAAGCTACCTAAAATATCAGTAGTAAATAAAAGTCCAGACGAAGAAGAGCATTTGAACTCAGGAGCCAAGTGGCACTGACTCTTCGTTATTCACGCCGTTACTTTGATTATTACGATTTGGATTACTAAAAGTTAAAAATTGTTATTATCTCGGTAAGACTTGTTTTTTTTCCCGTTGGACTTTATTTTTTCTTTTTTCAAGCTTACCTGAGAAGTTGTTACCAGTGACAATTTTGGTTTAATTTGGATTTGTCACTTGCTTTCGTTATCCGACGTTTGTTTCTCTTGTGGTCGGACTTGTTTTCCTTTCTTAAGTGTTTTGTCTTGAGTGTTTTTTAATTTTTCAGGGGGTATCTACGTGTTCTAATCTTTTTGTATTTATTCCGGCGTGTTGTACTATTGTCTAATTTTATAATTTTTACTTTTTTGAACAGTAGAACCCCCCCCACACACTTGCAACAGGTGTGGGCCTTAGTTTTACCCTCCTGGCTGCAAGCCCTACTGCAGTCATGGAGGGTTCCACTTCCAAAAAAAATGAAGACAAAATTGAACCCTCAAAGGAACCCTCACAAGAGAGTTTAATTGGAGAGAATTGGCCATCACTGCCGATCCCCGCTGATTCTCCAAGAACAATAGTGGACACATCACAGGACAGTCCAATACAGCCGGCCCAAAAGAGCCCCACACCTTGGAAGGGCCAGCAGAGGGGACCTGCCGACTATGAAAGGGATAGGGTAGAGAAGTACGCAAAGTACTTCAAAGGCAATGAAATTCTGCCCATCCCTGAATTAGTTGAAAAATTCACACCTAGGATCCTCTCGCTGGTCGTTTCGGATCTCAAAACCAAAAGGCTAGTGGGGCTCAAGAAAGAGACGTTTGAGGAGCTGTTGAGGAAGGCGGGCATCCCATGCCAGTACTTCTGTCGCAAGAGTTTTGCGACATGGGATGTCCTCCTTCCTACGGAAGAACAAGCCGCCAAGTTGGCGGCTAATAATATAACGACGAAGTATTTCAGGTTACAGCCGGAATATAGGGGCACCCGTAGGCTCCGAGTAACCATCTGTAACGTCCCGCCCCTCATTTCTGGGGAGGTTTTGGCCGCTTATTTAAGCTCGTACGGCCAAGTGGAGGAGTATAACCTCCTCAGATCCCCAGCCGGGACAGCCTACGGGGATTATGCCTTCCGGCTGTGCCTGACGAGGGATGGCTTCAAAGCCATCCCCGAGATTCTAATCAGCGGGGACCGGGAGATGATCGTGATGGTGGAGGGGCGGAGACCGAGGTGTTGGTCCTGCAAAAAGATTGGCCACATCTCGAAGTTCTGCCCCGAGAAGCCGGAGAATGCAGCAGCAGCAGCAGCAGCAGCAGCAGCAACAGCAACAACAACAGCAGCAACAGCTTCAACAGCCACCATCAGCAAAACAGCGGAGACCCAGGATCCGAGTCAGGACCAGCCCAAAACAAATGACAAAGAGGGCTGGTCCGAGGTGACCCGGAGGAGGAGGGGATCCCCCAAACAAGGGGAAAAAACTTTAACTTCATCCTCACCTCAAAAGCAAAGCAAGGCGCCGGAACCAGTAGCAGCAGCAGCAACAGCGGAACAAGCAACAACGCCAACAGCTAAGAAAGGGCCACAGACCCCAACAACAACAACAAAGACAACAGCAACATCAACAACACCAGTATCACCAACATTGGCAAAAAAGAAAAAGAAAAAAACCAAAGGAGACCATGAAAACATGGAAACAACAACAAACTTGAAAAGAAGAAGAGACAGCGGGGAGGGGGCTGCCAAAAAAGTGCGTGCAGGACCTTCCGACACCGAAGACCCTTTGGAAGGCCCTTCAAATGCACATCACCAAAAGCAGCCCCTCCCCCAACAAGTTCCAATGCAGATACCACTGCTGGCTCCTTTTCCGCCACTCTCCTTACCACCACCTCCCCTACCACTTCCGCCAATGTTCCCTCCTCAATATTGCATTCCTCAGAATGCTCCCTCTGACTCGCTACAACCCCCACAATTTTTACAACCCCCATTACCACCACCAAAACCACCACAACCTCCTCTACCAACAGAAACACCCCCACTTCATCCCCGCCGACATCAAATTGTGCATATAAGGCGAGCACAATCCCTGGAAAGGCCGTCCCCCCCAAAATTTCCCAGGTCACTATCGTTACCATCCCTGAGTCCAATCTCTTCCCCAGAACTCTTTCCAGAACGGACTCCCATCAAAACAAACCCCCAGACTACATCATCTCCACATCCAAAAGAGGCGGCAAACGATGCCGAGAAAGACAAACAACAAAAGGCAAAACATTTTTGCACCGTTGGTGCAGAAGCAGTAACGGACCATCTATTAAAAAAGATATTAAAGCCGTTACTGCAGCTAGAAAAGGTAGATAAAAGAAAAGTAAACAACCCTTTTAATTTTAAGAGTGCAGCCATGGTGACCACTTTCATCCGTTCGGCTGGTGACCGTACCAAGGGCGTATGGAAGTTCTTGGATACGGTCCGCCAGACCGACACGGGTGTAAAGCTGGCGGAGTTGGAGCACTCTTCCTTGAAAAGATGCTTGTCTTTTTGCTCAGGGAGGGTCCCTATCTTAGTTCACCCCTCCTTTTATAGAGCCCTAAAAGTACGGTTCCCGCTGGATGTTGGCGGAGTGTCTAGGGATGGCCGAGTGAACACTGAGCTCGGCACCGGCTCTCTGAGACAGGCCGTTGGCATCCTCACCCCTGGGGATTTCCGGCCCATAGTCGACACTGAATAAGGTAAGTCGGATTGATGACTTTAAACGTTGTCAGTTTGAATGTGAGGGGACTGAGGGATTCAAGCAAGTGTGCGCGCTTGCTTGGTGAACTCGGGAACCTCTGCGTGGATGTTGCTGCAGTGCAGGAGACTCACTTCACTTGCGAGGCTGACTGTCGGGTGCTGGAAAGCGACTTTAACGTTTTCTCAGCATACGGCAGCAACTTCAGCGCTGGGGTCTCCTTGCTAGTTGGACGCAGCCTTGATGCTGATGTTGACGTTGTTTTTGCAGGTGACGGGGGCCGGTTGGTTGTGGCTGATGTTGCCGTGAAAAGTTTCAAGTTTCGTCTGGTTGCGGTTTATGCGCCCAATATCGTTGCGGAGAGGGTTTCCTTTTTTCGTCGGTTGGCGCCGTTCCTGGACGATACGAAGCGGCTAGTCTTAATGGGTGATTGGAATGCGATCCTTGATCCCAAGATAGATAAGGTCGGGCGGGGAGCTAGGCGTGCGGGAAGGTGTGATAGCAGCCTTGTCGGCTTCGTGACTCGTCACGGTCTCGTCGACAGGTTTCGTCTTGATCACCCAGGGCGGGAGATGTGGACGTGGCTAGATAGCTCGCCCTCTGCCAAAGTAGGCTCCTACTTGGACAGAGTGTTAGTGAGAAGAGCTGACATTGATTTTGTTAGTTGTCCCACGTTCCACTTGATAGCGTGGACTGACCATAAACTCATTAGAGTCAGTCTGCGGTTAGCAAATAGGCCTAGTCTGGCCGGCTACTGGAAGTTCAATACCTCCTTACTGGAGATACGGGACTTCCGGGATCGGCTGGAATCCCTAATTCAGCGGGCGTTAGTGGGGGCGGTTACCGGGAATAGGTGGTGGGTTTCTCTTAAGCACAGGATTAGAGATTTCGCCACCAAATACGGTCGACGGCTCAACTTAGATAGGACCGCGGAGGCGAAATCTATAGATGATAGACTCTCCCGGGCGGTGGCTGGGGGGGACTCCCTAGGTGTAGAGCTAGCTAGGAGGGACATTGAGCGTGAGAGTAGCGAGCGCTACAAGGGATCAGTAGTTAGATCTAGGCTAAAAAGAGTTCTCAACGAAGCTGTGAAATCGAACGCGACTGCGCGTGAAGAAGAAGTGCGAAGGTTCCCCGATCGGTACATCGCATCTGTGAAGACCCCGGACGGGCGTCTGCTGCGATCGGGTCGTGAGATACGTGACGCCTTTCGGGCGCACTTTCGGGATCGCTTTGCCCGCTGCACTGATCTCCCACTCCGGGAGTTTCGTAGCTATCTGGCCGACTTCCCCCGCCTTGGGGCGGCTGAAGCGGCTAGCTGCGAGGGTGTGGTTACTGAATGCGAAGTCCGTGACGCGTTGAAGCAGGTCGGCCTCAACAAGTCGCCGGGACTAGATGGTTTGCCCTACGAAGTGTACTTGAGGATGTCGCACATGTTTGTGCCTATTCTGACGGATATGTTCAACCATTGGTTCGCCCAGGGAGCCATCCCTGGTAGCGTTACCAAGGGCGTGATCACATTGCTGAAGAAAGGTGGCAGGCATGTTTGGGAGGGTTTAGACGATTACAGGCCCATAACTCTGCTTAACACAGAGTTAAAGATTTTGGCCCGGGTCTTAGCGAATCGTTTACAGCTTGTCATTAGCGATCTGATCGGCCCCGAGCAGACCTTTGCTGTGAAGGGAAGATCGATCCAGGACAACCTGCACTTGATTCGCGAGGTCCTAGAGGGGATAAAAGACGACACCGAATCCGCGCTGATCAGTTTAGATCAGTCCAAGGCCTTCGATAGGGTTGACCATCGGTTCTTGGCGTCTGTTTTGGAGACTGCCGGATTCGAACCGGAGTTCCGCAGATGGATTAGCATGATGTACCACAACCCTCAGGCAGTGGTGCAGGTGAACGGAAGGCGTTCGGGGGTGATCGCGATCGAGCGTTCGGTCCGGCAAGGCTGCCCTCTGTCTCCTCTTCTCTATGTCCTCGCGTTGGAGCCCCTCCTGCGCAGGCTTAGGGATGAGGGGACAAGTCCGGCACTGCGCGGTATCCCATTCGTTGGCCGCATTGCGGCTAGGGTTTCCGCGTTCGCTGATGACGTCACAGTGTTTGTATCCCGCCGCAAGGATATAGAGGCTGTGAAAGAGGCGGTTGTCGAGTATGAGCGGATTGCAGGGGCCAAGGTCAATTTTGACAAAAGCGAAGGTTTGCGGCTTGGTGCTTGGAGGGGTAGCAATACTCTTCCAGGGCCCTTCCGCTGGAGTGACGGACCCATCCGCATCCTTGGGGTGTGGTTTGGGCCCGACCTCCAACTGGAGCGAAATTGGTCGGAAGTACAAGCTAAGGTGAATGCTCAGGTGGGAATCTGGCTTTCAAGGAGGTTGTCCTTAAAGGGCAGGGCTGAGGCGTGCGCCACGTACGTCTTCCCCCTGATCCTTTACCGATTGGCTGTACTTCCTCTGCCTAAGGCACGTCGGTTGGCACTGCAACAATCCCTCTCCAGATTGCTCTGGGGAGGTGCAAGGCCGATGGTCCGTAGGCAGGTCTGTATCCAACGTACTCGCAACGGGGGTCTGGGTATGCCTGATCTGGAGAGCCACTGGCTTGCTGAAAGACTTGCATATCTGGGCCGTGTCTTGACGGGGGACTCAGTGTGGAGACGAAAGGCGAGTCGGACTTTTCCTCGCCTCAAGTCAGACCCAAAGGCTGAAGGTCGACGTAAGCCTTTGGGCGAAGCACTGTTTGTCCGCGAGTGCCGAAAGGCCCTTCGTAACCTTCTTGGGTCCAGTGACCTTTCATGGCCTCGGAAGGAGCTGTATCGGGAATTAGTGGTGGGTTCCGCTTCTGATCCTCTCAGCGAGCGGCACGGCTGGACGGCGGAGGAGATCCGCTCTCACTGGAATTGGGCGCCAGGATCGAGCTTCTTGAACAACTCCGAGTTCTCGCTCACCTGGCGACTTGTTCGGAATGCGTTATCCCTTCGCGGCTTGAACTTCAAGGCGGGCCTGGCAGACATGCCTGATTGCACTCGCTGCGGCAGTGGCTTGGAAGAAACGGCTGAGCACGCCTTCTACTACTGCGAGCGAGTCCGTCCGTTTTGGGATCACGTCGGGGAGTGGACGGCTCGCATCGAACCCAAACAGCTCGTGCTGCTCGACGTTGGTTACGTCGTAGACAACGTTCTTCCTCCGTTTCACGGTGAGAAGCGTGTGGTGTTTCTCGCGATCCTAGCTGTAGCCCGAATGGTG